>OY735213.1:5049103-5074103 GCA_963457665.1 Thysanoteuthis rhombus
TATATATATATATATATGTTGATGAGGAAATCACGTCACATCCACCGAACAAACATATATATGTATTGAATAACCATAGCCATCAAAGATGGCAAAGGGTTCTATCCTTATTTTGATATCTTACATGTGCATTTGATTATTTGTTTGTTTGTTTCATTGTTCCAGCGCTCCTGGACTTGCCATTTTGCCTACAGAGTAGAAAGTTGTCATCAATACTCTACTAAACTGCTCCTAAAAATATTCTTCCATAAAGGCTTTTCTAACCCTTTGGTTGCCTTATCCTGATGGGTTTAATGATAACATTTACATTATCCTGTGTTTTTCCCTCTATTTAAGATATTTTCCAGGAGAAAACGACAGTGATGTCATAAATAGAATTTATTCTGATCATGAATATTTTTTGATGGATTTTGTTTTACATGACTTTGACGCTACGGTTGTTCAATTATAGACTGTGATGGCGAGTATATATATATATATATATATATATATATATATATATATATATATATGTATGTGTGTGTGTGTGTGTGTGTGTGTGTGTGTGTGTAAAATACTGGTCAGACAGTTCAGACTAGGAAAGCTAAGAATTTATACAGGTGCACTTTTTCTATTAACTCCTGCCTGGTCGAATTTTAGCCACGCGTCGGTTTATGACGTTTATTTATATAAAGTCTGTTTTCATGTTATTACAGCGAATTTGTCTCTCGTCTCTGTTTTTGTCTACCTGTCTATCTGTTTACCTGTCTAATCATATATCTCTGTCACTCTCTTCCGCCTTGCTTATATGCATGGAAGCACACACATTTCCAATCATAGTTGTGCACTAATGTTTTCATCTCTAAGCATGCGCTCATGTGTGTATGTGCACGCAGGTGCACGCACACACACACACACACACACATATATATATATGTCCATACTCAGGGACGTACCAAACGATTATTAGGGGGTTCAGGCCTTACATATTTGCATTCAGACTGAGTAAGGGAATAAATCAGTGTTTCCAAGTTTGGTTTATCATTTATAGACGAAATTTGACGGAAAAAGCAAATAGGGGATGAGGCACCCCCCTGCACCCTTATTCGGTACATACCCGTTCATGCTAATATATCACTGAAAATATCTACTTATCGATTAATCTTAGATGGTAGGTGTCAAAGTATGATGTTTAAAAAGCAACTCTCTCAGAACATTATCCGGACCCTTACCCAGGGAAGACGGGGGAAGATGGTCCAGTTGACATTTTGAAGGGACCATCTGCCTTTATAAATCATTTAGTCCTTTTCCTGTTCATTTACTTGTAAGTATATCACGTACACCATACACACACACACACACACATATATATATATATATATATATATATATATATATATATATATATATATATATATATGTGTGTGTGTGTGTGTGTGTGTGTTATGTATTTAGCACTGTTTACAAAACTACTTAATGAGCAGTTTGGAATGGGGGCCTAAATTTCCAATCTGGCCTGGGCCTATTACCAACTATGTCTGGTCCTGACCATTGCTCGTGTAGAGAGTTTGATCCACACAAAAAGAGTCACGATTCGGGCCCTGGGGGGGGGGATAAGCTAGCTTCGATATTGAACGTAGCCAAATATCATACGTAGGCAGGAGTAATATTTGGCATCATTCTGCATTAGGGGTGATCAGTTAAAAAATAAGAAATCAAATGGTGATCAATGAATAAGTTACTTCTCCCACTTTTTGTTGGGTGGTGATCATTTAGATTTCTGAGTTTCAAAAGAACAAACGTGAGCACCACCGGATGCAAACTTATAATCCGTTTTAGCATAAAATTACTTTGTAAATCCAACCCCCTCTGGAGCTGTTTTTGCATGAATTTACACAGTAAATTGAAGCCCCTAAAACTTATTTAGGGACTCGGAGAAAAAAACAAAAACAAAGCAAAAACGTTTTATCTCGGTGTAATAAGGAGTAAATGTTCAAATTTCGTGCCCTCAAGCTCCATTGGTGTGGCCAGCACGCGTGACACATAGATACTTGATAGATAAGCAACCAGGAAGAATCTCTTAGAAACTGAAGGAACCTATGTTGACAGTTTAGGTCGATTGTCTCCAACAGGCGTATGACGATAAACCACCATAGATAGAAACCCCATATAACCTTATCTTTTTGTTGAATGAACTGTTTGATTTCAGATTGTTTCTTTAATTTTTGTGTCCATGTCTAGCAACATGACTTGTACGAGAATGCCACAAACGAACAGGTACTACACTGGCATCAAGAGTCGGATTGCTATCCTCTGATTCTAAGCAAAGGACTGTGGAGTGACACTTTCATCTTTAAGCAGAGTACGAAAATACTCTGTATAAACCTTCATTTTTTATGCGTAACATCCCAACATACATATGTGTGTGTGTGTGTGTGTGAGTGTGTATGTGTGTAGTCATGTGTAGAAATACATATATCTATAAACACCAGTAAATATATATATATGTATGTTTATTTGAATCTATCGATCCATCTCTCTTCCCCCACCTCTCTCTCTCACACACTCACTCTCTCTCTCTCTCTCTCTCTCTCTCTCTCTCTATATATATATATATATATATATATATGTATATATATATCAGATACAGTGTGCATATTTATATGTGTGTATGTGTGTGAGTGTGTGCATGTGCATATATGTTTATAGATAGATAGATATCTATATTTACATCCAGAGATAAATGTCGAGTTATTGAAACTTGCAGTATTTTCTCCATATGCATGTCACAGTTTTATGGTGGTTTAATAAAAAATGTTCACGTAGATGTATGTGATATACAAAATCATAGCTGTGCATTCTGATATATTATAATCTGTTAAAAAATATATATGCTTATATATATATATATATATATATATATATATATATATATATATATATATATATATATATATATATACCTATGTGTACATATGAGCTTCCGTGTAAACGCTCGCGCTACTGTGAGTTCACTTTTCCTCCTCACCTCCCACAGTGTCATTTTTTTGTCACCCCTTGTCCCCGCTCCCAATACCAAACCATCCACCCACTTTGTTTTCATCGTACCTTTCCTTTTAATTATCAATAATCATTAACGGAAGATGGTAACTGTTATGATCACCCATTGCAAGATAAAAGCCCTTGTTCATGGTAAATTAATCCATTGTAAGTCATCCACTGCAAGTAAAAGGCCTGATTCACAGATCAACCAGAACGAAACGGAAATTTTTATTGGGTTAGCCATAGAAGTGACAGATACTCCCGTCGTCCGAAGTTAAAGGTTCAAGTTTCACTCGTGACACTTACCTGACTATCCATTTCCTGTATCTCGTCAATTGAATCCGGTGGGTCCTCGCGGAGACCCATCCTGTCGGTGGCGAGTTCGCACCCATCTGCAGGCAGATAAGGTGCTAAGTAAGTCCGACCGTAATGTTTGCCCTCCAGTGTGGACTTCTCGGGTAAGCCGTACGTAAATCGGTCACACGATGCCGACGGTACACCCGGGTAGTAGCGGTGGGCCGGCGGTAAAGATGTGTAGGGATGTATGATGAGTTTTTAGGGGGGATCAATATATACTATATATATGTATATATAAATTAGTATATATAATATATATATTTATTGCGGGTGCGGGGTTTATTTTGTATGATTAGGTTATTCGGGGACCGTTGGGATGGGTGATTGAAATCAAATAATTGAAAAAAAAAAAGATATGAAGATGAAGAAGACCACCCAAGTGGTCAAGCATACATATATATTTATGTATGTATTTTTTTATATGTATATATATATATATGTATTTATATATATAGGTGGGTAGCAGGTCGCTGCTAGAAATGGAAGAATGAACGAGATACGTCTTCCACGGACGAAAGAGATGGTCTTCAGACTTAGGCACAAAACGTGGAGGAATTGATATATTTTGTGTTGGAGGTGGTGGTGGCGAAGATGAGGGTGGAGATAGTGGTGTTTGGTGTGTTGGTGGTATGGTTAGAGGTCGTGACAGGTGAATGGGGGAGATGCCCAGTGGTGTAGTGCTGTGGGAACGTGTGGGAGCGGCGTCCCCTTACTTTTTTTTTAGATGGGGAACAGCGTTCCCTCACTATATATATTTATATATATGTATATATGTGTGTGTGTGTATTACTGAATTGAAATTTTGTTTCAACAATTTACTGATTAGGAAAAAAAATGCAAATATATGTTCAAATACTCATCCCATATGGGCTGAAAATGGTTATAAGCCTACGATTTTCTCGTGAGAGAGGTTAGGGCAAAAACAGCCCTGTGTTCCCTCACTTCTTTTTCAGCACTACACCACAGGAAATTGAATTGTAAACAAAATTGAAAAAAAAAAAACAAACAAAAAAAAACAAACAAATAAAAATTCAGAGCAAAAAAATATTAAATTTCGCTGAAGATTTTAGAAGTTGATAAAAACCGACTTCACAACAGATAAAAAAAAAAATGATTGATAAATAAATAAATAAAAAGAACTCAATTCAAACAAAAAAAAAACCAAAAAAAAATCAAGGAAACAAATTGAAGAGAACAGAACTGGAAAATAAAGTGATTAAGAGAATCAAAATAAAATCATGCCGAAAAACCCACGGAGGAAAGAAAGAAATAAGGATTGACAGAATAAAGGAACGAACGAATGAAAAAGTGAAGGAATGAAAAAGAGGCCCGATCGAACGAATAAAAGAATTTAGGAATGAACAAACGAAAGATCGAAAGAATAAGAACTGAAACGCGAATAAACGAATGTGAAACTAAACGTTTGAAAAGCAAAAGAAAATAAATAAAAAAAAAGGAATATGTATATATGTATGTATTTATGTATGTATGTTTGTGTATATATATATATATATATATATATATATATAGGTATGTTTTCAGAGCTGTGTGTATGTTTGTGTGTATGCGTGTGTGTGCGTGGCACTAACTTTTGATGGGAGCCCAAGTCCCAAAAATGGGGCCAGGTGGTGGCTAGGATTGCTCAGAGAGGGTTCGATAAAACGCTGTAGAAAATATCCAATGCTTTTTACGATTAAAGTTGTTGTGGTCGCTGTGGTCGTTTTACTACCCGTAATAGTAGACGTAGTAGTAGTAGTAGTAGTAGTAGTGGTAGTGGTAGTAGTAGTAGTCGTAGTGAAGATCTTTTTTTAGAAGTTAACCTTGTTACGGTTGATGTGGATGGTACTGCTCTTCGTGTAATCCGCAGATACCTGGTCGCCGAGTAAGGTATCAAACATGGAGTAAGTACTAAATAAAAGAAATCTTTCTTTCTTTCTTTCTTTCTGATAATAATAATAATAATGATGATAATGACAAGTATTATTATTATTAGAGTTATGATAATAATATTATTAACAATATTATTACAAACAATAATGATAACCTCTTTTTGAGGAGCGAGAGGCTGATTTCGATGGAGAGTAAGGTTTTAGATAAAAAAAAATTTGCATTCAAAATGCTTTCTCGGTTTTTCCTTGTTTGTTTATTTTTATTTTTTCTGTTTTCCTGTGAAACCTGAGGAAATACCAACCACTTTTTTTTCCAGAGGTTTTCTAATTTTTTTTTTTTTTTTCTTTTCAAGGAAGAGTTAATTTCTTTTTCAATTCTTTTATTTTATAAATGCTCGGTTTTACTCCTAAAATACAAACCTTGAAATTCATATGAGGAATGATAATTCCTCCCGCTGGTTAACGTTTTGAGTGAAAAGTAGAGATTTTCTTTTGAAAAGTAAGATGTTCATTAATCAGAAACGGCCAGGAGAAAATTTAGTCGCGAAGTGGGTTTCATGGAAATCATGTCGAAATTCGCTGTTTCTATTAATACGTGAAGTTGAGAGCGTGTGTGTGCTTGGCAAGAAGTTTTGTCACTGAATCTATTAATTAACTCGAAACTAGCTGATCCACGTGAAAAAATGATCTGAATTTCTATGCGATGTTTTTTTTTTTTAAAGAAAATTAACTACCGTACTTATTTTAGTGGATGAGACCATTATTCCAATTGATGGATAGAAGATATTTTTTGTGACGGACAGAGAAACGAAAAAAAAGTTAATTATATATGTAGATATGCAGTTGTTTAGCTTTGTTTTTATTGTTTTTTTTTTATAGCTGATTTCTACACAAAAAGATGTTTGTGAAAAAAACAAAACATATAAAAACATTAAATATTATGAATGCAAATTCTAAACAAACACACGCAAATCAAATTAGAAGCAAGTTTCCTTGAGAGATGCGAAATGGATCACCATACTCCTTCTACTTTTTCCGGGTTTATACCTTATTCCTTATCAGGGCGGGTCCGTCCATCAGGCGCACCTAGATGGTCGCCTAGAGCGCAAATGTCCAAGGTGTGGACTCCAAACAGGAAGAAATGCTCGTTTGAATAAAACCAAGGGCGCGAATTTTAAGACGCTCCTGAGGCGCATGAAATCCTTGCGCAACATTTAAGTCTCGCCTAGGACGCATAAAACCTTTGCACCGGCTCTGCTCTTACTAAGCGTGCATTTTTGCGAGAACTTGTTTATATCTGCTCATATACACCTTTGTAGCCTAATACATGTAAGGTGAATGTGCACACACACATTTATATATATATATGTACACACGCATATACACACACGTGTATATATATATTTATGATAATAAGTACAGTATACAAAAGTTTTTTTGTTAATATTTGCAATAGATTTATTCCTTAGGTATACAAGCTTCAGTCAGATACTAAAAGTGTTGTGTGTATCGTCTTTAAACATACATATGCTGGATATATTGACTAGTTCCCATAGTCTTAAGCTCGTCAATATAGAAGAATGAACGTCTTTACATCTTACGATTACTTATATATATATATATATATGTATTGATATATATTGCTGAATATACGAACAGTGTTTTACTTATTTCAATGGTTCAAAGTGTTTGTAAATAAGCTGTTGAGATTTAGGATAGTAAAATTAAACAGATTTTTAGTATATGAATACTAATAAATATATATAGTTATATCAATATGAACTTATTTCATCGATTAATTTACCAATCAATCGATTTATCTACAGTATATGTGCGCGAAATTTCAATGCAACTAAAGTATTTTAGTCATTTCAGAACGTGAACACTTATGCGAATAATAAAGTATATCTAGATACCTATATATATACATGAATATATATGTATATACATATTTATGTGTTTGCTTGTGGGTGTACATATATCTACTTTTCCGTAAGTCAATAATTACTCAAGTTAACTTTGATTATGAAATTCGTTTTATAATCCAGTTTCTTTGGGAAGTGAGGTCGATTCTCACCGGTGGCCTTACTACTGTGCTGGACTATGCTAGACTAAAATACACTCAGTAAATAAGTATGTATGTATATAATTGTAGCTATTCAAATCGGCAGGTGCGTATTCAGCAATTTGAGTATAGAACATTTGCTGTTGGTGATATATCTACATCTGTATTCGTGGGAACGGGTATATGTATACATACGTATGTACATATATATATCTATATATACATATATATTTATATTTGCATATTTATATATACACAAACACAATTGGTTATACAAGAGTGTAATCTGTTAGGTTGCTAAGGATTTTTTACTTCACGCAGGTACTGTTCATAACTAGGGAAAACTTTAGTCTATTATAATTTTAATTTTCAAATGTATTAGTAGAAGCTCTTTCGTGTATTTATGAGTGTGTGTGTGTATGTGTTTATGTGTGTTTGTATACGTGCGTGTGTGTGTTTGTTGAAAGAATATTGTATGCGTAGAATTTTATGAGTGTGCGCATATAAGTTAGTATATACAAGCATGTGTTTGTGTGTTTGATTCCATGTATAAACAAATGCTCCTAGCTAGAACGATATCAAGTGTTTCAGGCGATGTCGGTAAAACCCCGGAGATCGTACACACGTCGTAATTTCCATAGTCGACAGGAATAATAGATAGCCTTTTTGGATCCGACCCTGGTTTAGTAATTTGTCAGGGTTATTTGTTTTGTTTTGTTTTTTTTCTCTTATTTTGATTTTTTTTCTTCTCGTTTTTGTTTTTAATGTACACACACGTAAAATCCAGGAGTCTCCAACGCAGCTTGGAAAATATTCACCGCGCTCCGATTCGGTCTTGGCTTCTGTTTTTATTACTTCATTCCTTTTTTTTATTGACGTCTCTCTACTTTGAGATTTATTAATTAAATTAGTACTGTTATCATTATTGCTATTTCTTTTCTCTGTCTCAATCTCTCTGTGTATGCTCTTCGGCGTGTTCGGTAGGTACTTCCTTCTCTCCTACTTGGTGATCGTTCACGAAATGCGTTCACTCGCGCGAGTGAACCCCACGCTTCCGCGCACACACAGACACAAATAGTAGCGATCGCAATAGGAAGAATACAGCGACTAGAGAGACATGTGTATCTTGCACAACATATATGAATCTTGCAGAACATATATGGACTATGCGTATTTCCAAACAAGCACACGTATGCGTATTCACACACATACACACATACATATGTATGCGTGTTTTTGTATGTGTATAAATATATGTGAATTGAAAGCTTAAGCAGTGTTTTTACAAAGGATAACAAAAGCATACATGTATATATATATATATATATATATATATATATATATATATATATATATATATATATATATATATATATATATACGCACGTAGTCATATGCTAATATAAGTATACTACGCGTTCTAATTATGTGCAAAAGAGCTTACACAAACTTTAGTATCTTTTAAATATGCATATATGCTTATATATATATATATATATATATATATATATATATATATATATATATATATATATACACACACATATATATCCGACATAAGATGGAGGGATGAGATGTAAAAGTTTTGCTGGTAATACATGGCAGAGTTTAGCACAATCACAGTCGTCATGGGAGGAGGTGGGAATGGCTTTTTTTCCATCGGTGGACTTAAAACTACTGATGATGATAACACACACACGCGTGCATAGATAGATAGATATATGTAGATAGAGATAGATATCATAACCTTTGTTTCAGTAATATGAATGCCTGTATGTATATATGTAGAGAAATTATCTATCTATATATCCTTTTTTATTTGCGACGAACGTTGCTCGGTCTATGGAAGCCAAATATTTTACTTTGTCCAAATTGAAAAATGCTGAATACCTACATAGAGAAATGAGAATGAGGGGGGGGAGGTTAGGGAAGAGACGGAGATTTACAATATATATGTATTTTTGACCTATTTTTCATGACGTCGCAATAGAACACCGTGATATAGTGAGATATAACTTATTCTGATCACACAACGGGGTGAGTAGGTCTTGTTTCTTATTAGATATATATGAATGCTCCTCACAAATAAATTGTAGCGAAGGAATCGTGCATTAACACACACACACACACACTCATATATATATAAGGTCTCCCCATAAAGATAACTTTTAAAGCAGCACGTCAATGATATTTTCCGGGTCTGATTGAAATGTTACGTAGCAGTGAGCCTGACCTATCGTAAGGGAAGAAATATATGCATCATGTCACGTTGGTTAGTGAATATGCCTGGCTGAATATGAGTCTAGCACGGTTGGCGACCCTGATCTTTCTTCCAGGCATACAATGAAGGTTGAAGAAAAGTGACGTGTTTGTATGAAACTGTGTTTGAAATTAGGGAAGAACATTTTGGGAGACTTTTCCGAAGTTGAAATACACTTACGCGGCGGATTGTCGGGACCTTACGCGATGCCGCGAATGATCCGGGCGTTTCAAATTGGGAAGAAGATCCGAGAAAGACGATGCCATATTTGAACGACATTTCATGTCGACGCAGAAAGATCATATTTAAAAGTGGGTGCTATAGAGATCGTTACTTGACTGCCCGTGAAGTTTTTGATGCAGCAGGAATCAGTAAAAAAGTCGTGCAACATGATTTTAAAAGAAAAAAAAACTGATGGTGCATCATATTGCAGCAAAATTTGTGCTACGTCAGTTGACAGATGAATAAGATCAACACGATCACCAGTTTTTCTTTCAAACTCATGTTGCACGAACTTTGAAGAGATTCCCACCTCACCGGATACTGCACAAACAGTCAGGCGACAATTTACTGGAATCGCAGCACTTCCCACACCTTCATTGTATAACTTGAAGGAAAACACCAAGCGCACTAAGCACACGATAACTCAGGCAAGAGTACCTCAAAAACTAATCAACGTGGCTTGATGCATTTTTTTAATACAAAAGGTCAGGGTCACTGCTACATAACATATCAGACAATACACGCAAAAACTTCTCATTGTTGTGATGTTCCAAAAGTATGGTCCTTTTCGCTGTAGGTCTTATACATATATATATATATATATATATATATATACTACGATTTCATATATATACATATGTGTGTATGTGTATTAAATATTACAAGTAAAGTGCTGAGAAACTGATCACAAATTCAACAAAATATAAATTAGTCTGAATTAAGTGTATAGATAGCGAAACTCGAATCGAAATAGACCAAATGGTCAATATATATATATATATATATATATATATATATATATATATATATATATATATATATGTGTGTGTGTGTGCGTGTGTGTATAGTTTTTTTATGTATGTATAAATGCAGTTACGAATTTAGGCATAAACTAAACATGCCATAGTTCAGGGCTTCACAATCCGAATAGCATCAAAGAATTTCAGGATGTAAAGGACATCTCGTAAGCATTCAAGTTCTGCGAGACCCTCTGATGCAAAAAGATGCTCGGAAGGTCTAACTAGCTTGGGAAAGCTTAATGAAATCTAAATTTGTCACTTCATAAATATCAAGGTTATCTTCATCGATCGCATAAAGTAACAACGGTGAACATCAAAAGCTTGTTAACCATTACAACATTGACCATTAAGGTCAAGGTTTCATATAATTGATGAAATGTTTGGGAATTTCACAAAATCTGAAGTGATTTCAAGAAACTACTTTTTTTTACAATCTTGCTATTAGATATATACTGGAATCACTTCAAATTCATCGATCCATGAATGACTATGTAATTATAAGTATGCTACAAAAAGGTGTCATTTGTAACTAAAGGTATCGAGAAATTGACAGCGGATTGAATCATAGTTTAAAAGAAATACCTATATCTTACAATCAGTTTCAGAAGCACCTGTTTGACCTTTACTCGTATATAGATTTCCCCGGCTTTTTGTACCTTTGTTTTACACCACTTTTCCTCTTTACGAAAAAAAAAAAACAAACAAATAAACCAAAAAATGCAAAAAGCAAAAATAGCGTTTAGTGGTCGGACGCACCCTCTTCTTCACTCTCTCATGGCCCGGTCTCCTGTAACTCCAATCACTAATTCTTTGAAGACTCAGCCTAACATAACTTAAGGATTTTCCCCATGTACCTTCATTTTGATCGCTTCTTCGCTTTACGTAATTTTGAAGGAACACTCTACATTCAAATAGCTGTGAAAACCTGTGTCCGGATGTAAACAATGTATTTTTATTTGAAAAAAAAAAAAAAGAAAACAAACAAAAAACAACTCCTTCCTCGTTTTCTACCCTTGGTTACTTTTCTTTTTCTTATTTCTTTCTCTCTCAATCAATGTGCTGCATATGAAATGGTTTGATATCACTCTTTCTTTCTTCTTTCCTTCCGTCTTTCCTTGTTCTCTTGTTCCTTCCTCCCTTCTGTCTTTCTTCTTTCGCCATCATTTCTTCTTTCTTTCTTCGTATCTTCCTTTCTTTTTTTTTCATTTTCTTTTTTTTTTTATTTCGTTCCCCATTTTTCTTTCTTTTCTCTTTCTTTCTTTCTTTTTTCCTTTTTCGGTTCTTTTTTCATTTCTTTCTTTCATTAGTTCTTCATTTCTCTTCCCTTTTTATCATTTTTTCTTTTTTTATTATTTTGTCATTTCTCTCATTTTTTCTTATCCATTTTTCTTTTATTCTTCATTTCTTCCTTTCTCTTATCTTCTTCCTTTTTTCTCTCTCTATCATTTTTTTTCTTCTTTCTTTTCTTCTTTCTTCATATCTTCCCCTTTTTCTTTCTTTCTTCCTTTCTTCTCGGAAACTATTTTGGTTTTCCTATATTCATTGGTTAAAGCAAGAAGACAGGTACAGAAAATTGCCCATATGGTCTTCTGTCGTTAAAAAATCATGACAATCTATTCGTTCAAATGTGTCTTAATTACCGGTAGAAAGGTAGGTTAGCGGAACCACTTCATGGTGACAGGTGTATCTTAATTGGTTCGCAAGATTACCTAACCGGCAGTTCTGCTGTGCAAATGAGTCTAGAGTTTGCCTTGGAAACAACAAAGTAAGGGCAGCGACGGCGATGGTGATGAACATTTTGATGACGAAAGAATGATTGCAATAAGAAAATACAATTGCAACCATGAGAAAGAAGGAAATTCAAGATAAACAATTGTAAGAATCAAGACCTGGAAATGGTCGACTAAAAATATCAATAATCTATCGGCATAGGTTTCTTTAGTTTTCAAGTGGGTCTGGCTGGTTTGCTGGCTCAGTAGCTGGCTATGTATGTATGTCTCTAACGTACAGGCTGCTGTAATGGAGCTAGAAGGCTGCAAATTTAAGCATTTTTTTTGTTTTTCGGAAATTCTTACGCAAAAAAAGAAAGGTTTTTAGTGGGGGTCTAATTTACAGTGTGAGTTTTTGTTAAATCGGTCCCTCAGTTCATGTCCAGCAGCTTCCGAGCTTGTTTTTTTTTTTTTTTGTTGTTGATGAAAATTTGGACTTAGTGAAGGCAGGAGAAATAACTTTTTCATCGATACCCCATTTTTCGAATTTTTGATAACTGATCACCCCCAACACGGCATACTGTCAAAACACGTTGGTCAGGCGACGGTTCTTATTGAATTGTCTAACCGGACTCGTTTTTGGTTTCTCTAATTGCAAAAACAGTAGAGAATCAAAGCAAAGAGTGTTTGCTATACTAAAGATATGTTGAAATCAGTGCCAGATTAACCATTAAGCTGAGTAGCTTGAGTGCACAAAATATAGCCCAATTGATTGTAAAACTAGTTTAGTTGGTTGTACACAAATTAGTTTAACGCCATCACAGTCAATAATTGAACTACGGTGGCGTCAAAATTTGAAGTCATGCAAAAGGATTCCATCGAAGAACAAATATGGTCAGAATAAATTCTGTTTATGACATCACTAGTGTTTTCCACTGGAAAACATCTAAAATAGAGTAAAACAAATATATTTATAGAAACAACTAGATTCTTCAGAATATAGATGCTATCAATAAGTCCGACAAAATAAGGCACAAAAGTTCAAAAAAGCCTTTTTTTTCCGAAAATTAAAAAAATTTCCTAAAGGGATATAGTGGATTACTGATGATGATTTTCATGTCTGCAGATAGAACGGTATGGCCAGAGGCGCAGGAACGCACAAACAAACTCATGCACAAATAAAATAAAAAAAAGGATAGGACCCTTCTCAGGTTACGGTTATTCAATTTAGTGCACACGTGAGAATTTTTGATGATATCATGCATATATTGTCAACCTCCAATACAGAGTCAAACGTTGACTTTGTTTTCTTACTGTAACAACAGCAACAACAACAATCCCAAACAAAATGTGAGGTGTAAACCGATCAGTAAAAACTTCTTTCCTCTACCGTGATTTGAACACGTGACCAACTGACTGCAACAAGCTAAATTATCCAGTCTGATATATGAACGAAAATTTATATTACAGATACACACGGACTTATCTCATTCTAATAAATAAATACATTTATGCGAAAAATATAAATGTTTGAAAAAGATTATTGGTTATATTTACTATGCAAAAGTTGCAGTGTATTTTATACATGTTTTACATTATACACAGTACATCAATAGAAGTTGTTCAATGTGGCTTGAATTCATTTTATTCTATCCAACGAAAGGTTGGACAGCTTCGATAAGTCAGGGGGACCTTATTAAAGTTCAGCCTATGGGCCTGCGTGGCTGATAACCTGTCACAGCAGGAAAGGTGTATTTTAATTGGTTCGTGTGATTGCCAAGCCAGAAAACCCGTTAGGTATGAGAGCTGGGAGTTCGCTTTGGAAAGAAGAGAATAATCACAACGGCGATGATGATAAGATTTCTGATGAAGGAAGGCTGGTGCGAATGATGATAGAGTAACAATAAGACAAATTAAGGATTACTTAATGTAAAAATCAAGGCCTAAACACTTCAGGTTATCTTCCCGTTCCAAAAAAATAATACAGAATTACAGCGAGAAAACGACGATTTTATATGAATGATTGATTAACAAAATATATGTTTAAGTGAATATATATTTCTCTCTGAATTTCCGAATAGGGGGAGTATTATTTTCATTCAAATACTTATTCGGATTTGAGGATATCGGTTGTTATTGTCACAACGTCACGGTCTTGTTCAGGTGTCTGTCGCAGGTGGTGCGCTCCTGGGAATTTTAAACCAAACCCTTTATTCAATCCATGAAGGTAGATTGGACTCATTCCGCTTCCAAGACACTTTGTGACAATAATAACCAAGATAAGTCCGAGTAAATAAATGTAAGTAAAATATATTTTCGTTTTAACTCTTTTAATCCATATATATATATATTTTTATTGTAAAAATCTTTTTTCGTTTTTATAATATAACAGAGCAAAATAAGGCTACATCTGTCCCATAATAGGTCTTCATATATATATATATATATATATATATATATATATATATATATATATATATATATATATGTGTGTGTGTGTGTGTGTGTGTGTGTGTGTGTGTGTGTGTGTGTGTGTGTGTGTATTAAGATAGCACCAAAAGGGCAATATTAGGAATAAATTTCAGCAATAGAAAAAAATCAACATGGTCCTGAGAAAGGACCAGGATATTGTACAGATAATTAAGCGACAAAAATGGAGAAGGACAGGGCGAATAACAAGAGGAGGGGGTCACTGATGGAATAAAAGAATGACCGCTTTGTGCCTGCGGGACAGAAAACGCAGTAAGAAATGACCAGACATGACGAAAGAGTTTGACAGTAAGTCACGGCAGAGATTAACGCAATCTTGCTCGGTATGAAAACGGAAGGGCAAAGCCCTTGGTCCAGCAGTGGACTGATAACAGATGATGATGATGATGATGATGATGATATTTGAGTAAGTATGTGCAAATGTAACAATAATCATGAAACAGGGGTAGTATTAACTTAGATAAAAATAAATAAATATAAGATGGATTAATAGACAAATGAAAAGATGGATGTATAAATAAAAGATAGTGAAGTAAATGAATACATAAGTAAATAGAAGCACGCTGTCTATTAATCAATCAGATTAAAGCTGAAACAAAAGAAACATATGCAAAACTTAAATAGGCAGAAAGTGCGAAAAGAAAACGCCGATTCAGCAATAATTTCAAATCGGATACTAAGGTTTTGGTTAAGCTACTAAACGACCAAAAACTACTAAACTACCAAAGCGTATAATAGTTGAGAAATCGACTACCAACCTAACCCTATCCTTACTCTCTCTCTCTCCCTCTTTCTCTCTCTGTCTTTCCTTCGTAGAGTTGTAGATGGTAGAGATCATCTGTTGTGTTGATATGTGCTTTGTAAACGTCCGTCCACTTCTTAGGAGTCCGGTTCAACACAGGATAAAACAGAAATAGACATTTGTTACGTATTTACACCTTTCCGTTCTGGTACTCAGGCCAAAACGGAGGAAAAAAAATCTCCTCTCTGTCCGTTTTCTTTCTTTCTTTCTCTCCTTCTTTTGTTTTATTCTTTCTTCCTTTCTTCCTTTCTTTCTTTGTAAGTGCTTTCTTTCTTTCTTTTATCCCCTATTTTCAACCTCTCTCTATCTTTTTGGCGACTCAATCACCGAGAAAACCCTTTCACTATTTATTCCTCTCTTTCTTAGTCTTTCTTTCTTTCTCTCTCTTTTTTTCTTCACTATTTACATTTTTCTCTCTCTCTCTCTTTCTTTCTAGACACCTTCCCTTTACCTTCCCTATCTTTATTTCTCTCTCACTCTTTCTTTTGCAGACCGTTCACCCAGAAAATCATTTCTTTCTTTTTTAGATGCCAACTTTTTTCCTTCAATTTGTCTCTCTCCTTCCCCTTCTCTCTGTCTGTCTATCTCTCTCTGTGTCTCCCACTCGTTGAAAGATACTCCATCCCCCCTCATTTCTCCGTAAACGGACATGCGCAGACATAATATAATGCTGCCAGCAAAAAAGACGTGCATTTAAAATTTTAAAAAGAAAATTTATATCTAATGCACTGGTATTATGACTAGAGTAACGTCTACGAATTCTCGAAATGGACTACTATGGGCCTTAAATGGGTTGCAATGAATTTTAGCAGCCCGCCCTCGAATACCTTTGTAAAGCATGCATCTTAAAGGCCGGTGGATAGGATAAATTTACGTGTATGTATAGGCATTCGCACTCATGAGAGAAAGAGATCGAAAAAGAAAGGGTAGAAACTAAAACAATGAAGTGAAAAAGATAGAAAGGAGTTGAAAGGTTGTGTTTATGTACGTGCGTGTGTGTGTATATGCATTTGTATGTGTGTATGTGTGTGTGTGTGTGTCTGTGTATGTGCATCTGTACATGTGCTGGCGATCATAGGCATTCTCTGGATCAGGCCTCCTTAACGAAGACAAAAAGTTTTATTGAAAGTTGGAGCCTTATAGAGGCCGGATAAAGTGTCACTATGAACAGTGATAGTTTAGGATGAATCACAGCTTGGACATTCTCCAGTCCTTACCTGACGTCCAACATTCGAATACATCGTTTTTTTTGTTCCCCAACCCGAATTTATCCCCCCGTTACACTTTCTACCCACACCATCTCACAACCTGGAATCTAATATTTTGCCCCGCCCTGGAAAAATTGCAGCGGACACCCAGGCTGGTAACTGTGTTCGTGTGTATGCTTCAGCAAGAGAGCTACGTAAGTTACAAAAAAATGTACGCATACATCGAAAGTTTGAAGCAAGCAAATTATTTTCACAATATTCAGATACGTTAAACAAATATCAAACGTGTGTGCAGAAGTTTTCCCATACATCCAGACACACACGCACACACACACACACACACACACACACACACACATATATATATATATATATATACACATATAGTACAAATCAGGAATGCAATATAATATATAATACAATGCAAAGTCCGATGTATGATGGGTTTATTTCATAGAGTGCTCGATAATTCAACTTTGATTGTTAAGTGGGTTTAGAGTAGCAAATCTCCATTCTACCACACACATACACACACACACACACACGCACACACACATATATATATATATATATATATATATATATATATATATTAGATTACGTATGTTTTGACAGCATTTTTCTTTCAAGATATTCCATATGTATGAGCACACAGTTAATGCATCTATAGGTAAATATTATTAAGTATGTACATATTTATAGGTACAATATTTGGGTGTACAGGTTGAGAACGAAGACGTGGAGGAGGGGGTTGAATAATGACATTTCTTTTTGTTTTTCTCTATTCTATTCTTATCTTTCTTTTTTTATTATTGCTAGATATAGTAGGACTTGGATGATGGAAGAGTGAGAGAGAGAGAGAGAAAATTATATTTTATAAATGTATGTATATTCATTTTTTTGCAGAGGTTTTCTCATTTCAACGTCAGCTTTCAAATTATTGTTGGAAAGAAAACCGCACTTTAAAGGAAGAGATAGAAAGACAGATAGACAGAGATTAAAAAATATACTATTTCATAAATGTATATCTAGAAAGCCCTGAACCCAAACCAAAACACAACCCTAAGCACGCTGTGCTCCACCCAGAGGACAACAATATACATAGGTACCTGCAACGGCAGAACACCAAGAGGACCATACTTAACACCGCATGGAGGCACCACAAGACAGCACAGTATTTACGAGAGAAAAAACAGGAACCAGGGATATCATAGTATCCATTAGAAAACTCAAATGACAATGGGCAGATCATGTTGCAAGAAGGTCAGAAAACCGCTGGACATCCCGCTTCAAAACGGAAACCCTAAGAGATCCCCAAAGATCATTTAAAATCTAGTGAACAAGAATGTGGAAAATCATAAAAGGAAAACAGAAGTTGATACACAAATTACATTGTTATTGCTTTGAATTAATCAAATTGTTTATATCTGTAGTCAGAATTATTTAGCAATAAATATTGTATAGTTAACGACACTCGGTGTAATACAAAAAGTCCTTTTTTTGAAACGAATTTTGGGCCCAATAAAAGTAAAAAAAGCATTTTCTATTTTAAGTATTGCTTTTGAATGATTGTTTGTAGTTAGAACTGCGCATGCTCGAAAAAATTGTGAAAGAGAAAGTTAATGAAAGTTCAAAAAGATAAAACATGGCTATATCTTAGTAAATGTAAAGGATTCCCTCGCTATCCCTAAGCAGTATGTTACAATAAAGTCTTCCGTGAGACGATATAGCATAAAGCGAAGAAGTAATTATCATTATTTTTTTACGTGAAGATCTTTTAGTGTTCCCGTCCACAAATATAACCTTCTTCAATGTTTGCCTGTTTTATACCAAGCGAAACATCCTTGCGAGCTTTCTTGGGCTTTTCTGATATCACAATACACATCTAGCTGACAGATGTACAAAATAAATCGAGATGCTCACAGACACAGTTTAAAGTTTAGGTGGCTTGAGGTCTTTCGCGAAAATAAAGCGGCATGAAACAAACTTTCGTCAAGTGGGGGATAACTATCTACATATTAAGGAAAGAAGTAGGAAGACTTCCCCAAACTGTAGTAAACTACGGCTTAAAATACTGTAAATTATCGTTGTCACGGCACTTACTGCAACGATACTCGTTCAAACGGCAGGCGTCCAAACAGCACTGTTTGATAACACACTCACAGTACGTTTGTTTTTATATTCTTGAAAGACTGCCAGGGATTGGTTTGTAGCAACGATGCAAGGAGATATCAGTAATTTATCTAAAAGAAATCCTGTTTAATCCATTTTATTAGCAAATCTTTAGTAAGCACATGGGGTATTAGACTGTGAAAGGGTAATAAGAAGTTATTTTTGTGTGCACCTTTTGTTTTAATATTATTAGTACACTTCATGTAGAACCATTCGTTAAAATCACAATCTAGTCTTTACGACGCTCTCAAATCTCCGAGAGCGTCGTAATAACGTGAGTCTGTTGTGTAAAATTGTGTGCGTGTGTCTGACGTCTGTATAAATGTATTCCTGACCAACTTCAGTCTCACACAGAATTGCTAGCTTAAACAGTGGTACACTTCGTTAAGTGACAGTAGTTCAAGTAGTATCTCGAATCGCTGTCGTTGAAGTGAAAGCTAGATGAACTATAATTACTGTTGGAATAGCGGGGAAACCTTCTAAATCAGAACATGCTGACTGTTTTAGTTGGATATCTGTCATAGAGTCAGGGTGAGTCAGGGTTACCAGATAGATGGGAACATTTCTGGACAGAAATAAACAAAAAATGGCCAAGTGAAAAATTATTTAAAACACTGCAATATTGAATTGCATACCAAAAATACAAAATTTATCGAAATACTACTGCAATGTAACTAACTTACCCCTATCAATACTATATTTCAAAATCGTAAAGCAGAGGTCCCAAAAACTTTTTTGACTCTTTCTCCAAGCAATCATTGATCCCTGAACTACCCAAAGACGTGTGTGCAACCAAAAATACTAATCATACTAATAACAATAAGTAGGTTTCAGTTTTAGACATGGTTTCGTTTCATTTCAGTTTTTTCTTAATTTTTTTTATTACATATGGTCAAACCAAGAAGTTCGTGACCAACTGCTTAAAAAGGGTCGAAAATTCAAACTCTACATTGAGTTGAAAAATTAGATCTTACTGGCCGTTGATTGGGAATCTGTGGTCCTGTGCCAGACTGAGCTAAGCCACAAATCACGTTCTTTGAAGTAAAAATATAACAATTCACTCCTGCTGCAATTTGAACCTACTTTAGATTGCACTTCAGAAGTATGCAAATCGTACAGTTGATTGCTAGTGTAGTGAATTCTAACCTCACTGGGTACCCAACGGTTGAACAAAAGTTTCAAGATCAATCAGATTTTTACTACTTTTCCAGAAGAAGTTGGTGTTAATAGTTTGAAATGATAAACAAATTAGCAATACGAGGCCCAGCATTTTGAGTTATTTTTCATACTTAGTAAAATTTATGTTAAGTTTATTTAAGTCACACCCTTTGGGGTTAGGGGATAGGGTTACACTTAGGGTAAGGATCAAATTTTCGTCACTCTGGCAGGGGGCTTTTCCAGCGTGGAAATGTAACTTGATTCTTTTCTCTTTTAGGCTTCCGTATTTTAAAATGATGGATATTACTAACAGCCAGATCCTAGGATTTAGCTTTTTTAGATTATCATGCACTCCACATAAGATAAATCATCATCTGAAGAAATTCAGAGAATAAACAGACTGAAACATGCAAAAGCAAAGCAAAGTAAAAAAAAGGTCTTGTTAGTCACTAAATAAAAAACGCCACGTGACCGACGTCTTTTTGGCAGCACGTGGGCGATCATTTAAAAAAAAATAGCAAAAGGGGTGAACAATGGATAACTTGGTTCTTTCGCTTCTATTTGGGTCACTGATTAATCTGAATTAGGGAAAGAATCGTGAACAAACTAAGTGACCAATTTTGCATAAAGTTACATTACGAATGAAAAATTCTTGACATAATGAGGAGAAAATGTTCAAATTTTCAACTCTCCAGCTCCAACGGCAACAAGCAAGCCATTAACTCCTTGAATGAGCATGATTCTCTCATTTGCACTTTTCATGGTTCTCAGTTTGAGGGTCAGACTCTTGGTTAGGTTCCATGTTTCAGCTCCATAAGTGACTATTGGGAGGATGCATTGACTGTATATTCGTATTTTTAGGACTAATGAGATTTTCTTGTCATGCTAGAAAACACCAACTGATTTTGAATGCTTCGATTTTGATAGCTGCATAGCCAGTGCAGTGATGTCTCTACGAGATGTTTATTTTGCAGCCTTTGGACAAAAGATTAAAGTTCTTCAAATGTCTACGAAATATAGCATTAATCCCCTCCTTTCAATTTTAAATGTTATTATTGTTGTCAACTCCTAAACTAGAGTTGTTTTTATTTTTCTACCGTAACAAAACAAAACAAGGGGTATGAACCTATGAGTAAAATTCACATTCCATTACCAGGATTTGAATTCATGGCCAATCGATTGCCAGGAAGCCTTATTATTACCTGAAGTAAATTCAGACTTGGACATTGATGAAAATTTATCATACAAATACGAACGGGCTTACCTCTCTTCTAATAAACAAACACATTTTCACAATATATATATATATATATATATATATATATATATATAATTTAGTATGTACACAGTACTGTCAAAGTTATTGTGTATTTGCTTCGAAATTGACTTATTTCATTTTAAGACCCTGTTTAAACAGCAAAGATATAAAAAGTAATACATGTTCATATGCATTTGAGATTCTGCATTCATTGTTATATTTCGGTACAAGGAGAATTTAAACAATTGCTGCCCTCATGTGGCCTCGCTTTGACTACAATCAAACTTTACCCCATCTTATTTCAAGATGGTAGCTGATTTCTGCTTAACTAGTATGACCTTTCAAGACTGTCTGTCCCTACTATGTGTCTATCTCATATCATTTATAGTTGCAAGATTCAAATAACAGGTCTCAAATCAAGCATATTACTCTTGTAGTTGTGATTGCCAAGCATATTCGCCCAATATTTTCATCATGGGATCTGATTGTTGAAAATAAAGATGAGTTGAGAGCAACAGGCTTCTCCGCCTATTGAATCGAATTATATGTTTTCAATCAAAAATTGCCAAACAAAACTGTCTTTTAAAGTGTATCCGTCTTGTTGGCTATCTATTTATTCATCTATTGATCAACTGTGGCCACAAAAGATGGCTAAGGGGCTATATCCCTTTTTTTCAAATATGCACGTGTGCTTGAGTGTTTGAGTGTTTGTGAATTTTGTTTTTCTAGCACCCCTGATCATACCGTTTTGTCTACTGAATTGAAAATTGGCATCAATACTCCACTGGACCCTTTTCTAAAAATCCTTTTTTTTACTATCGGGAAAAGAGCTTTTTTTTTGCCTTTCAGGGGTCTTATTTTCAATGGTTTATTGATAACATCTAATTTTCCGGATTGTTGGTTTTCATAGATTTTTTTCTTTTTTTTTTCCAGATGTTTTCCAGTGAAAAACGCCAGTGAGGCTGTAAATAAAATTTATTGAAACCATATTTACTCTTCGATTTGATCATTTCACTTGACTGCAAGTTTTGATGCTACGGTGATTTAATTATTGAATGTGATGATTAATCTATCAATCAATTAAATCACCATAGCCCCACTAATCACCAAAACCGATTTGCTCGTCTGCGTCTGTGTGTCCCCGGGCGCTCCCGGCCACATTTCTGGGGTTCTGACCACGAAAACCTGTATAAATACACCACTACACACCGAGTAAAAACTGTTTTCCAAATTTCTTTCATCCTGTGCAGCAATTCGTTTGATAGTTTTAGATCAAAGATCTATTTTTTGAATAATTTTAGATCTATGTTTTCAGATAATTTTTGATAAAAGATCCATTTTTGAGATAATTTCAGAGAGAAAGTATTTTTTTCAGGATAGTTCTAGATAAAAAAAAAATCTATTTTTCAAAATAGCTTTTGATAAATTATCTTTTTTTGATAGTTATAAAAAAATCCATTTTTCAGATAATTTTAGATAGAAGATCTATTTTTCAGATAATTTTAGATAATAGATCTATTTTTCTGGATGATTTCTGTTAAATGCATTTTTTTCGGATAATTTTAGACAAAGGTCTATTTTTTTTAAAGATAACTCCAAATTGAAGACATATCTTTTTAGATGATTCCAGATGGATGATTTTTTCCCGAAGATAACTTAGAAGATAATTCTGGAGAATTTTGAATTATCAGTTCTGTTACATTCTAGGGCTACGTTGATTCATTCATGTGAGGTAAGGATATATATCTATGAGTCACTTGTAGAGTCTGCAACAATGTTCTTGGAGGGCTTGATTTCTTTTTGTTTTTGAACCCTCTCATGTTTTTTTAAATCAATTTACAATGTAAGTTTATACTAAATTGTTCAATTAGTTTGTTGAACATTTATGCGTGTTTTTACCCTTTTAATTCGAACTTTTTGTGGTCGAATAAAGGAGAGAGAAGTAATTTATTCATTGATGACCCCCTTTCCTAATTTTTTAATTGATCCCCCTCAAAAAAACCCCAGCATCCTGGCAAAAGATGTTGGTAACGTGACGGATTCTATTGAGTGAATAACCATAACTGTTTATTTAATTTGATTTGAATATCTATATTGCTCAACAATCAATCAGTTAATGAGTTTTTTTTAAATTGATATTTTTTTATTGATTCGATTTTAATTATCATAAAGTGATTTTATGTAATATACAATTTAATTCGTTGAATTCTTTTTGAATTTAGAACTCATATTTTGGAAGGAGGTGCGAATCGCCTCAAGGTTACCAGCACTGAAAATAGTATGGGCGTACCAAGTTCAAACTCCGGCTGAGACAATTCGTGTTCATCATCATCATCATCATCATCAGCGACAGCAGCTTTTTAACGTCCGTCATTGAACATAGATCTCCCCTAAGATCTGACAAACTTCTCAATCGCGCGTGTTTCAGAACCAGTACTTTTTGATCTTGTCTAGTTAGTAAGGCCATCTTTTCCACGCGCCACCATTTAGCATATGATCTCAAGGGATCTACTTGGAGAAAGGTGGTGCTGGACCATGACATTCTTATAAAGTTCTCACAATCATTCAAAAACAGTCCTTTTTCGGACTCTTCCAAAAAAGCATCAGCTATGAGAGGATCAGTGGGGATCCACGTTGAGAAAGAGTTTGGGGCACCTCGATTATTATCCAGCACACAAGGCATTGGATTTTCATGTGGTTGATAGTGAAGTTTAACGCAGAATGTTTTCGATGAGGAATTGGAAATTTGCTCTCCTGTTGGGCTGCTGTCATTGATAGTGAAAGTGATTCCATGATTGATAAATTGTATTTGATAAAACTTCACTGGAATTTACTTTATTTTTTTCTCTTTGAAAATACGTAATTTTTCGAACACAAAAATCCGCAATTACTTTCCTGACACCATATGTATATGTCTCTATCTATACCATTATATATATATATATATATATATATATATATATGTGTGTGTGTGTGTGTGTGTGTGTGTGTGTGTGCGTGTATTAAGATATATATATATATATATATATATATATATATATATATATATATATTGTACCCAACAGATTGGTCATGAATTGCGTTATACTATATAGAGACTATCATTTCGATTCCTGCTGCAGCCCTATTTTCTTTCATTGTCTATTTTTTTTTACTTTGACTAGGCCAATGGACACATTAACC
Organism: Thysanoteuthis rhombus; assembly: GCA_963457665.1. Classification (NCBI taxonomy): domain Eukaryota; kingdom Metazoa; phylum Mollusca; class Cephalopoda; order Oegopsida; family Thysanoteuthidae; genus Thysanoteuthis; species Thysanoteuthis major. The sequence continues at coordinate 5,073,698 of OY735213.1, forward strand.
CTGTGATGACGGGCTATCATTTCAAATAAGAATTTCCATATGATATAACAATTCATAATCATTTATATATATACCCCAAACAAGAAACTAAAATTTCAACCTTGACGTCACAACATCAAACTATACGATTCGAACAATAAATGATTAAACCCGATTTTAAGTTGTAAAAAATACTAGAGTTATGGCGGAACAATTCCCTAATAAAGTGTGTGTTCACTGAACTTCTTTGGAATTACGCCCACCTCTACGGAAGAAAGACGAAAAAAATCTATAAGGGAATACATAATCAAATATGAGCGTGTTTAAGGGAATGTGCTCACGTGGATGTTTTATCCGTCGATGACTTCAGACCAGGGGTTGGAAACGTCTTTGCCTTTGACGGGCTGGATCTCGTATTAATGAGTCG
>OY735213.1:5079103-5111603 GCA_963457665.1 Thysanoteuthis rhombus
GTATTATGAATGGACGGTCTCTGTTCTGCCTCTGAAGACAATGGAACGACATTGGGATGTCTCCTCATCGGACATATGCTTGGGTGAAGCGTATGGAGATACTTGGATGCCCAGCTGTCAGATACGCATCCCCTGGCGTTACTGATGTAGTCCAGAGGAACACAGAGAGCAACTTTGCTGGCATCAGCTTGGCGGGGGAGGTACCTGAAGGGCGTCAAATTGGGCGTCAACTGTCTTAATAGGGCTCTACTCCCAGCTCTGGTGTCAAAGTAGCCCTTCTTCAAGATTAATTGCTCCCCGAAGGCTGGAGAGCCCAATTTTCTATGCTATAACATCCATAGCTGGGGGATAAAAAAAGGATTCATGTCTTTTCCAAGGGAATTAGCGTAAAGGGAAGATAACAGGAGATTGAATTTGGGTCGCTGAGTCCGTCGTCCCCGCCCATCGCACCTCAATGTAATATGTATGTAACAGCAAGTAACATGTGGTTGGTAGTTATTGGAAGGTTGTCTGACAAAGGCAGCGTTGAAAGAGAATACAATAATCAATGTTGCTTTTTAGGACACTTCCAGTTTCATTGATTGATCATTAGGGAAAATTATTGATGGAACGATAAAGAAGATCTTCAATCGAATCTACTCCAATGCAACAAGGGAAGATCGATAGAATGGTCGCTATCAAGTAGACACGTTCAATAACACATCCAATCTACATACGTACATATGCACATATATATATATATATATATATATATATATATATATATATATATATATATATGTGTGTGTGTGTGTGTGTGTGTGTGTGTGTGTGTGTTTGTGTATGTGAGTGCATGTGTGGGGGAATACATCACAAACACACCCAATTTACACACACACATACGCACGTATGAATGCATATGGGAGCGTTGTATCAATATATTGTTCTGTCTGGAGATATCTAGTGACATATTAGTTGGTAGTGAGTAAAGTAGACATATTCACTTACACATCCAATTTACGTAGATATATATGTACATATTCATCTATCTAACGATCCATCTAGACATATATATATATATATAATTACGAAATGAATATATAATCCGATAGAAAAGTTATGATTGCGTTATATCATTTAAAACTCTATTAGAAATGACCTCCCGTTATTATACGGAGAATCTATCACTTGGCATAGACAGTATGAACGGAATAAACAATGAAAGAAAATGCAGCTGCCGCAGGAATAGAACTGGATATAAATTAAAATAGAGTTACAAATTATATAATGCATAATGTATACATAAATATGTATGTATACATATATATATATATATATATATATATATATATATATATATATATATGTGTGTGTGTGTGTGTGTGTGTGTGTGTAAGTGTGTGTGTGAATTAAATGCGTTTGTGAAATATATTGTTATATATGTATATATACGCATAAAGAGAGATGAAGTGGGGAGAGTTAGAAAGATGTTTATATATAAACATATATATATATATATATGTATATAGTTATGGATGGATGTGAGTATAAGCACATACATGCGAGTGTACGCATGTACGCACACACACACACACACACACACAATATATATATATATATATATATATATATATATATATATATATATATATATATAAGTATGTATCCAAGTATTGTAACTTTCTCTTTCAAGTAATTACAATCATATTCCAAATAAAGATGTAAATATTGCCTTTTGCGTGAAATTGTACTATCGGTACTCTTGATACACGGATAAATATAAGTATGCCTAATTGGTAAACACATCTTAACGCACACTTTTCTTAGTGTGTGTGTGTGTGTGTTTGTTTTTTTTTTGCTCGAAAAGAATGATTAATAGAGAACAGATACAAATAGGTCATCATGGATTCGAGAACAGATCAGGGGAAATTGAATTTTTCACATTTTAGTGTTAACAGGAAGTGCGAACTTCGCATTGTTGTTAGGTTAGAGAAATGAAGTCAACTCAGTAGGAGTCTGAAAAAAAAAAAAGACAGACAAAAATGCATATATATATATATATATATATATATATGTATATCAGTAAGAGAGAGAGGGAGAGAGACTGAGAGATAGATAGATAGAGAGAGAGAGAGGGAGAGCAGGCCATGGTAAAAGATATCAAGGAAGTAATTAAAAGACGAAAATGAAGGTGATCAGGACATATAGTAAGAAGGGGGAGATATTGCAAAAGGTTAGTAGAATGATGCCAAAGGGATAACAAACTCAGTAGGAGGTTACCAGGGAGGTGAGATGATAATGATTGCCGGTAAGATATGACAGAGGCTACCACAGTCATGGTCGGCATGGTAGGAGTTGGGAAAGGCATTTTTACAGCTATTGACCTGAAAGGGCAAATCTATTGAGCCTGACAATTTCATAGGTAAGTATTTGAAATCCAATCCGAGCTCAGAACATATTCACACACAATGAGATCGAGCAAAGCTGGGTTTTGCCCTATACATTTTGCGTTTTTATCAACCATCGGGGTTTGTATTTAGAAGAAAAAATATGTGACGTTTTCCATGCCTCAAACAAAAAATTTCTTGAAAATAGCATACGTAAAATTTTTTAAAATACCGTCATTTTTTTTGTAGATTATCTTTCAATTAGCTGTTGGAAAATAGTCAAACGGATATGCACAGGCCTTTCATTCTCATAAATATATATTTTTGGGAACGCACTACTTTATCTAATTTTATTGATGATATTTCGGCCTTGCTGGTCAACGCCGTTTTCAAAATGTTTCAAGACCGTTACAAATTTTCTTGTTAGGAATTGTTTTGTCATCCTCGTGACGCAATTGGCCTGTCATTCTTTTCATGAGCAGAAACCAAGATTGCGTTGTTACCAACTTCCTAAATATGAATACATCCATACTTTTTTTATAATTTTCTATTCATTATGTATACAATACAGAAGTTTCAGTAATCATCTTCGGTCTGAATTGAGATAGGAGTGGAGTTCGACCTAGCAGCAGCCACGCTTGCCTGTCATTAATAACGAATCTATTACTCTTTCACGGGTAATCGAAGAAAAGTAATTATAGATTGCTGGATATAAAAGTAAGTAAAATAGTTATATATAATCTGAGTTTATTTTTTCATTTTTGAGACATATTTTTTTTGTTTTTTTTTTACGAGTCTGATCTGGAGTTTTCCTTGAAATCTCGTTAGCAGACCAGCTTACAACAGGCAATGTCGGCTCAAATCATTCACGTGCCATCACCGCCGCGAGGGATGCGGGTAGAGGAGGAGAGACAAAGGTAGATGCAGACTTTTGCAAAGATCAAAGACAATGATTATTCGTCTGTTTCATCATCCTGTAACAAAAGCAAACGTCTCCATATCCACCCCCACCCCTTACAGACATCAAGGCAGACAGACAATCAACCCAAAAAGCCTCGGACATCGATCTTTTCCTCTGATTCGGAGTTCGATTTCTTTGTATTCAAAAGTTTTCTCTTTTTTTTCCTCTCGTTTTTTTTTTTTTTTCAAAATAAATGGATGAAAATTAGTTTCAGTGATATAGACGTTTTTTTGAAAAAAAAATCTTTAGAATTCTGATACTTGAAAAACTTAAAAAACTGAAAAAAAAAAAAAAAAAAAAATCCCAGACCGTCAAAATCCAGCAATCTTTTGCAGGCTTGGGCAATTTTTAAAAAATAATTTCAACAAAAGTGAATTTTTTCATTTTTAACTAGAGCAGATAGTTGATCAAGGATAGTGGACAATAGAACAACTGAATGTCATTGGTTCAATTATTGTGGCATAACATTTTATGTTCATTTCATTCAAGCTGTATAGGCCAAATGTATAACGGGAGGTCATTTATTTTGAACACAGTTTCAAAATAATACAGGGCATTTATAATTGTACACGCACACACACACACACACACACACACACACACACATATATATATATATATATATGTATACACCAAAGTACAAATCTGTAATTCAATATACGTTGAATGATGGGTTTATTCCATAAAAGTGCTCGATACAAAAACATTTAGTTACAGTGGAGCTTTAAATATAGTGAAATATGATTGCATTTGGAGTGTCCCCGACACTTTTTATCTACGGTGTTGGTGATCTATCAGTTAAATGGGATAGTCTTAATTACAGGAGATACATCAAATAATATTTATCCGTCTACTACTTTAGGGTTCACCTTTATATGAAGTTAGTTGTTTATGTTCAATTCCCTGAACGTTTTTAGCGGGTTAGTTTCGGCATATCCAAGATAATTCTAAAAAGATATTCTGATTCGTCTTAGAGGATTAAATTGTGCTTATTGTGGTTGGGGTTTGATAACAAGTTGATTATGATGATTAATTTTGGTATACCCCTATGTGAAGTAGAGGAGGTTATAATTTTGCATTTTCGTCTTGACATAGGTAGCGTGAGGTTTCAATATTCTGGCATTTGTGCGTTGTTTTTAGTATTTTCAATTTTGCTTTCGTTGTAAGATCGCTATCTTTGAGCTTCCAATTGTGTATGGATAGTATTGTACTGTTTTTGTTTTTTTCATATGAGAAGTATGACTTGTCTATTCTCAATGTAAATGTTTTTTTGATAACCCTCTGCAGTATTTCCTTTCTAAGGTTTTCTCTTCATATATGTAAATATATAGATGCTTAAGCCCGTGGGGAAGTATTTGTTCATGATACCCAGCGAGGTACTATTGGCTGCCAAGCTACATGAGGCCTGCAAAAGTAAGATCTTTACAATTTGATCGTGCAAACTGGAGGGTTCCCCACCGTCCAAAGCTTCTACAATCGGGGAAAACCCCCTCAGAATCTTCGTCCACAAAGTCAAGTCATTCATCCATTCATATATATATGCACGTGTGTGTGTGTGTGTGTGTGTGTGTGTGTGTGTGTGTGCACAGAGAGAAAGAGAAAGACATGGAGAGAAAGGGGCAGTATCTAAATATATAATAAATCTATAAAGGAAGTGAAAGTACACATCTCATCAGTGTACCCGGGTAAAAGGAGGGATAATGTACAAACATATTAACCAGGCGTTAGCTGTATGCCCCACAGCCCCGACACAGTCGGCGGGGTGGTTACGGTTGAGTTACTCATACCAAATGATCAACTGACAGAAGAGACAGAAGACACATCGATCGGGTCAGACAGTTGGCATTCGGGTGGATGCCGGGTGGTACGGGTTTACAGTATTGATCTGCAACAAAGTCAGGTACGGGTGTACGAGCTTTTGTAAATCTTGAATTAACTGAACTCTATCCAAATTATTCTAGGCTGGTTTATTAAGAGACAATTACATCAAAGCACGAATTGACACACACACACACACACACACACATACATATATATATATATATATATATATATATATATATATATATATAATCATGCATACGTTTTCATGCTTGTATATATATATATGCATATATATGGATATGTGTGCGTGTGCAAAAAGCGTATGCACGATCGTGTGTGTATGTATGTATGTATATATATATATATATATATATATATGCACACACTATTCCACAATGTACTCACGTAGACGTATATAGTGCTCCGGTGCCTACGATGATTGATCAAATAGTGGTGATGCTGGTATATTACGCTGAGTCACCACGTGTTTGGGGTGGGGAGTACAGGACACTGGCATGCGGGAGGATGTGCAGTACAGGACAAATGTCCAGGTACATAATATAAATTAGATATACATGTATAGGCCTATACATAGATCATGTGCACCCAACACTGATTACACAAGTACAAAATGAGCAGTTTGAGATTGGGCCTACATTCCCCCATCTGGCCTGGGCCAATTACCTGGTACACTTGGCCCTCTCGAGACACACATTTATAAATATCTTTTCACTGTACCAACGTACATACCAAACTACCAATCTATCTATCAATATAAGCCTTCTAAAATCTTGGGAAACCAATACGTGTTTTGATCAAAACCGAAGCAGCGGTACCAATTTACTTTCCCTGTCCCCATCGCCACGAGCCCTTGACCCCCTGACCATCTTGGCTCTCATGTCGTTCAGTCCGTCTTGAAATTACGTGATGCCCATGAATAAAATGTGATGACTATTGTTTACCGGCAAACGCGTTAGTATGGCAGGAAAGGATTAAGTATGGCTAAAGGACGAGGGTGTTTGTGCAGTGTGTGAGGTGGGGGTCGCATACAGTTATGCACCACCTTCTTAAAGTTCTCTCGCTGAGGGGGGTGGGGGCATGTACCAAACTACCAATCTGTGTATCAATCTGATTCTTCGTAAAGCCGACCTACGTGTTTTGACGTAAAAATAACGACAGGCAAAGCAGCAGCGGCGGCAGCAGCAGTCACGTTCCCCAGCATCCCGACCATCCTAAGCCTCTTCCCCCCCCCCAACCACCCTGGCCGCATCCATGTGGTTCAGTCCGTCAGGTTCAGTCAGGAGAATGAGCTTAGCCAATACTAGTATTGATTATAGAAAGTACATTGAATTACCATCCTCGCTCTCCTCCCATTCCTCTTCCTGCTCCTCATCTCTGAAGCCTACTCCGTGTTTCCTCTTCATCTGAAATTTTATGAATGAATTTTTTATGCTTTTACTATGAATCTCTTCGCTGGATGCGTGATGGGAGATCTCCTGCTGTCCGTATCTCTGAGCATACGCACCTTCTTTCAGCGCGCGCGCGCGCGCGCACACACACACACACACACACATATATATATACATATATATATATATATATATATATATATATATGATATATCTGTGGTTACCTTTAAAATAAAGTTCTTAATATTATTCAAAACTAGAGTTGTATAAATAAATACGAATATTTCAGGGGATTGCATCATATTATATATATATATATATATATATATATATATATATATATATATATATATATATATATATATATATACATTAATGAAAACATTTACAGATAAATGAACTTCCATACACTTTACTCCCATGTCTATTTCATTCTGTAGTTCAAATTATATATATATATATATATATATATATATATATATGGAGAGAGAGAGAGGGAGAGGAGAGAGAGAGAGAGAGAGAGAGAGAGAGAGAGAGAGAAAGAAAGAAAGAAAGAAAGAAAGAAAGAAAGAAAGAAAGAAAGAAATAATCAGGAACTGATTCTTGGTACCGTTGGCATAAGGAGCAACATAATTCTGCTGATGAGAACCTCGTTAGGTAATGAGGAACAGCAGAACCTGCATATTTGGCTATTTCTAAAATGGATGCGGGTTCGATTCCCGAACGATGGTATTCATTGATATATGTATATATATATAAATAGACCATAGTCACGAAGTTTGTTTTGCATGTGGGTTTTCTGGTCACACTGAATATCTCTATTCTTCCTCGGTTCGAAGTTGATTGAAGAGAGGAAGGGAGTAAAACTTCGTGTAGCTGCGTGCTCATTCATTTTGTCAGTGTGTGCGCGCGTCCACTAGCCCGGTTCTTCCAAGTTTCAAGAGAGGAGGAGAATAGAATTCATCTGACTGACTGTTTATGCTTTGTGATCGTGTGTGCGAACGACCACTAACACGGTTACCCTTAGTTTAAAGAGAGGAAGAAAGTAGAAGTTGCGGGACTGTTTATGATTTTGTGTCTGTGTGTACGGACGTCCACTGACAGGATTCCTCAAAGTTTAGAGAAAGGAAGAAAGTGAAACTTACGTGACTGACTGCTTATACTTTGTGTCTGTGTGTGCACACGTCCACTGGCAGGGTTTTTCAACGTTTAAAAAGGAGAAAGTAAAACTAATGTGATTTCATTACGTTATGTGTCTGTGTGCGCGCAAGTCCACTAGAAAAGTTCTTCAAAGTTTAAAGAGGAGAGAGTAAAAATTAAATGATTGTTCATTGTCTGTTCGTGTGCGCACATCAGCTATGGTCTGTATATGAATGTGTGTGTATGCAAATACATATGTTCAAATGCAAGGTTCTTCAATTTGAGTACCAATCCTTACAATAATGATTTTTAAAAGCTAAATACAAGGGGAAAAAAAAACTTTAAGAAATGTTTCTATGGAGGGGTCCATAGTTTTGAATGGTCGGTTGGAGATATGATTTATCGGAAAAAAAGTTCCTTTAGGTGGAAGTAGAACCGGAGTACATCAGCTCTCGCTTTAAACCCAGGCTGTTACGCCCCGCCAACTTGCAACTGGCTGCTTATCTGTTATGGTAAGAGCGGTATCGTGTTTAGACAGCATCCTGTTGGACACATTGTTTACGCTGCCGAGGCCAACTGGCATATTTACCCGGTAAAATGTCGATTCTGAGTTTCAAATAATAAAAAAATCAATTACAATTTTTCTGTCAGATTATGTATCGATTTCTTGATAATATATATATATATATCTATATATATATATATACTATGATTCTTAACAAATTGCGGAAATTATTCTCATACATTTGTTTCCAATGACGCGCTTCGTTGACTAATAACGTCATCAGATTGGTTTCAAACTCCTAATACTTATTTTTGTCATGGGGATCATGCAATATTACATTCAGGTGGTCTCATTGACAGTCATTGATTTTCTTTTTTTGATATTTTAGATGTGTTCTCTTGAATCATACGAACATAAAAGGGCCCTAAGAATAAATGACATATAATATGCACTCATGGTCCATCACAACAAGGAGAAATATTATTTCAATTCAAAAGATTCAGAAAAAAAGTGAGATACAAACAAAAAACGATAACTAATTATATAACCAGCATAATTGATGGATTGAAAGTAATTTCACTATTATATTGTTGATTCCCTTCTTCCTGTAAACAGAGTTGACATATCTTGAGATCATTTTTCAAAATGTCAAATTCTGTTGATATTCTTAGCTTTACCCTGTAATTTTTCCATTTCTTTTCACATGAAGTACTATATATATATGTATATAAGTGTGTGTGTGTGTGTGTGTGTGTGTGTGTGTGTGTGTGTGCATGCGTGTCCAGGCAATCAGTTTCATTGCAGTGTTTTCCGGGACATACATACATACATATATATATACATATATATATATATATATATATATATATATATATATATATATATATATATATATATATATACATATATATATATATATATATATATATATATATATATATATATATGTGTGTGTATGTGGGGGTGTTTGCAGAAAATCAGTTAAATTCTGTTCATTCGAATCTATCTATCTATCGATCTATCTATCTATCTATCCATCTATCTATCTATCCATCTATCGATCAAATCTATCTATCTATCAGTCTATTAATATTCATCTATCAATTTTAGTCTGTAAAATGTTTATCCATTTGAATGAGTCAATCATAATATTAATTGGATTTGAAAACTAATGGATTCAAATGACTTGGAAAACACATTTGTCTCTCAATAGCGTTTGATTAAAAAAACAAAATCAATCGTACTTTTCTTTTGATCAAATATCGATTGCTTCCGAGTAAATAAAATGATTTCAGGTTTTTGTGCATTATTGAAAAATATGAATCACTTCGTATACCATGAGTAAAATACCAAAATTCACTTCGAAAATTCCATGCATTTCACAATATATTTCTTGGCTTGTTGTGCTTGTTGTTGTTGTTGTTGTTGTTGTTGTTGTTGTTGTTGTTCTTCTTCTTCTTCTTCTTCTTCTTCTTCTTCTTCTTCTATACATTTTCCAGCTTGAAGATAGAATCTGATCAAAATACCGATTCTCCTACTAAGTACCATGCGACGTGCACAGGAGAGAATCATGCTCAACATCATATGTAGACAATATATTAGAAAAAATCAAGAATTAATTCGATCATAGAATCCATTCGAAATATCGAACGGCAATACACAGAGTACGTTGCAAGAATGTCAGGCAAACGCTGGACTTCTCGGCTCATAAAGTGGATTCCTGGAGATCATGCATGAAACTGTGGCCGACAGAAATTAAAACGGTGTGTCGATCTAGACAGGTTTAGGAGAGATAGACACTACAATGACCATGAGAAATTCGGCAAATCTAGAAAGACTATGTCCAAAGGTGGGCATTAAAAGGCTGCTGCTGTTTTTGATGATGATGATGATTATGATGATGATTGTTTCAATCTATTTCCAAGATTTTGTTTCGGTTATTTAATTCCCAATACTCAATTTTTTACGGGCACACTTATCATTTTTTTTCTGATGTATGGTTTTTCCCAGAACGATGTCAAAGTCATGCTATTTATTTTTCTATTGAAATGTTTTTTTGCTAAGAAGTGCAAAAGACCAAGTGTTGTCAGAAGATCTTTTTTTGGTCAGTTTTCTGAATGAGTCGGACTAGTCTGGCTTGAGAACAGACTTTGTATCACAATGTCCACCAAACATGTGCTCGAACACCAATGATTGGCACGAGTGGGTAGTATGAGTTTATCTGTCAGAATGCAAATTCCATCTATTATCTGGATATTTACAAAACAAAAAACAAAAATAAAAAAGCAACAGATACCCATCTTAGAGCCTGATCCCTCTTTAGACTGTGAATTAGAAATTGAATTTGAATTATGAGGATCTTGCTCATGGATGTTTCTTCTGTGTCAAGAATTTGGTTGCTCTGTATCGTCTACTTTCTTTAACAACTACAGAGACCTTGGTGAGAATTTAGTTTTGTGTATCTCTATTTTGTTAGCCCACCTTGGTGAGATTTATCTCTGTGTTCTTTCCAAGTTGATGGTTGTAATCGGTTTATGATCTTCTATTATCGTTGTTCGGATCCTCATCTGTTCTTAGGCAGAGAACGAATTTTTTTTTCATTTGTTCGATTCCAGAACGAAAGTTGTCAAATTTTGATTTTGAGGAGGCTGTGTTGTGATTGGTCCACATTAAATCCATTGTCTATTGAATCTTTTAAATTCAGACATTCTTCGAACAGGAGAATAAAATGCGCCGATTGTATACCTGGTCGGACTTAGAAAAGCTTGAGACAAAGACGAGAATCGAAAAAAAAAAAACGTATTGCACCAAACTTCCCAAAATACGGATATATATGCCTTGAAAATAAGCATTCGAATTCCTTAATTTAAGAAAAAAAGTTTCCTTCGGATACCGATGCCTGGCGCCAGTGTGGAATACAATACTACACTACCAACGAGGCAGACTCACTCAACTATTAGAAACCGTCCACCATAAATGTCACCAAAAACTGTCAACATAGGTTTCTTCTGTTTTCAAGTTGGTATGGCTGACTGGCTATGTATATACGTACGTATGTATGAATCACGCGTATCATCATCATCATCATCATCAGCTTTTTAGCGTCCGTCGATGAACATAGACCTTCCCCAAGATTTGCATGGGCGTTACAGAGCCAATACTTTCTGAATGTATCTATTTTGTCACACCATCTCATATTTGGACAACCATAGTTTCGGATATGACCTCTCAGGATCCGAGTTTTGGGCTGTGATGTCCAGCGGTTGTCGGACATTCTTGAAACATGACCAGCCCGTTGCCATCTGAGTTTTCTAATAGATCCTTTGATATCTCTGACTCCTGTTCTTCTTCTTCTTTTTTTTTTTTCTTCTTCTTCTTCTTCTTCTTCTTCTTCTTCTTCTTCTTCTTCTTCTTCTTCTTCTTCTTCTTCTTCTCCTTCTAATATACTGCACTTTTGTTTTTTTTCTCTCCATATGATATTGAGAATGATTCTCCAATGTGCACGTTGCATGGTTTTCAGTGTGATGTCAATCTTCTGGTTAAGTTCCATGTTTAAGCTCCATAAGTGACTATCTAGAGAATGCATTGGTTGTTGATCCTATCTTTTTAAAACTGATGGGATTTCTTAATTGTAAAAGGTTGGACTTGCTCTACCAAAATCTTGCCATCCTAAAATGGTTTCTCATTTTTGGGGCGTTTCATAGAGATTAGCTGTCCTGTGTAGATTTAGTGGACTTCTTTTTTCCTGCATTTTAGGTCGCACCAACGAAGATAGTGTTTTAGTGGGGGAGAGGTCAATTTACAATGTATGTTTATGCTAAATTGGTCCAGCAGTTTTCACGCTTTTGGAGGAATCGGACCTTTTTAGGGATCACCGCTCGGCAAAAGGCGAGATACATTCATTGATCATCTTTTTCTCCTAATTTTTAATTGATCACACATCATGCTGCCAAAGGACTTTGGTCACATGATAGATTCTATTGAGTGACTATTTTCTTTATATTCGCCCAGATTAATGTAGTACAACACAAGAACAAACATGAGAAATAGAGAGAGGAAGATCATGTTGCACCATTCTTCCAATGTGTTGTATTGCCCCGCTATTGGTAGTAAAAGTGTTTGCTGAAAACGTTTCGTAAGTCGAAATTGCGTAAAACAAAGAAGCAATTACCATTGATTTATATGGAAAAAGTTGTCAAGTGTTCTCAACCCCCAAATATGATGATCGTACCATAGGCTGAGTCGTCGCCGGTTGACTTGGCGGAAGGAGACTGAGGTAAAGGATACAGAAGTAGGGAGAAAGTATGCACTGCCTCTATAACGGCTAATGCGAACTAAACTTTGAATGCTATTTTTGATTTCTGCTTCTGTTTTCGTAAACCAGAAGGAAATATACAACAGTATTATTTACATGATCTAATCATTTATTTTATATTCATAATTGGTTTTCAATTCACCAATTCAAATCTTTTTAGAGTATGCGGCCACAAAAATATTTGATCGAATATCCACTACAAAATCCAGTTTTACTTCGTATTGTTCATAGAGTCAATATATGAATAGTGTTTACGCCATTTTATCGAGTATTTCATCCTTTTTGCCTTCTCCTTCTTCCTCGTATTATTACTATCATTATTATTATTATAATTATTATCATAACGATGATGATGATGATGATGATGATGATATCCTGGTACCAGTAAAACATGTTGGGATTTTTTCAAGTATGGATCGGCGCTTCTTCCCAGGATCAGAATATTTGTACTTAGGATCAAAGTCTCGCTCACTGACGCTTCTACATAAAATCAGAATATCTGTGCTTAGGATCAAAGTGTCACTAACCGGCATTTCAATCCAGGATCAGTGCACGTTCATAGAAAACTGTTACACGCACCCCCCACACACGCATATATATATATATATATATATATATATATATATATATATATAGAGAGAGAGAGAGAGAGAGATAGATAGATAGATAGATAGATAGATAGATAGATAGATAAAGAGAGAGGGAGAGAGAGAGAGAAAGAGTGAGAGAAAGATCGATAGATAGATGAATAAATCGGATCTACTTTCTTCTCCACGAGCGCAAGATGTGACACAACTTCGGTTTAATGTGGGGTTCCGAATACAGTGAATTCAAAAAATTGCTCCATTCCCCGATAGATATCATTGGAAATAGTTTAATGTTCAATAATAAAGTCCCGAAAGTTGAAGAATACATTTACGTAAGTCAGTTAAAGACATCATGGGAATGAAATTAGAAGGAGCATAACGATGGCATGGCTGGAAAGCCTTTGGCACGAATTGAGAAGTGTTGAAAAGCTAATTGCTGATGTGCCCAAAACGTGGATAATACAATTAATGCATAATACCAGCTATGACATACGTGTGTGGAACTTGGAAACAGACAAAACCATTTGAAAACACACTCAGGATAGCACAAACAGCCGTGGAAAGAACAATGTTAGGAATAATTCTAAGTGATAGAAAAAGATCAACATGGACCTGAGAGAGGGCAAGAGGCAAGGATATGGACCAAGTTATTAAACAACAAAAATAGAGATGGACTGGGTACGCAGTGAAGAGAACGGAATGATGGAGCAAAAGAACAACCGAACGTACCCATGGGACAGTAATCGCCGGAGGAAAAGACCAGACACAAGATGGAAGGACGTAATGGAAAGGTTTTCCGGTAAGATACAGCATAGATCAGTGCAATCACGTTCGTCATGGAAGGAGATGAGAAAGGTCTTTGCCCAGCCGTGGACTTGAAACGGTTGCTGCTGCTGATGGCCTGTGGATACATATTGCATTTTATATACGTGGATTATTCTGAATTTATTAATATATTTCCTCTTTCCATTCCGTCTGTTACCAAGAATTGTTTGTTTATAGCTCATCGCTAAAATATGTAAAATGATTAATTTCCTTTCAACTAAAAGCAAAACCAAAATTGTCTTTGATCTTAAATGGAGAAATACATTTTTAAAAAGCCACTTTAATCAAGACAGCTGTGGACATCTGTACAGTGTAATTTTAGATACGGTCGGAAAATTAGCCAATAAAACTGAAACAACGGTGTCTAATGTTGATTTGGTGGCAAATCGACTTTACGATAGCCTGCCTCGTACAATCGAGTGAATTTACGTACTTTAAGCGAGCAAAAGCGTTTCTTAGATAACTTTTTCAAGACTAACCTATCAAGATACTTGATGTGTGAATTTTTCAAATGGTAAAAAAGTGTTAAAAATGAGTTTTTCTTTGATGATCGAAGAACACCTTTGGAAAGCTTTCAGCCAAAACTCTCTCTAAAAGTGTCTGCATAGATTTCTCCAGTTTTCAGTTTGGCCTGCCTGTCTGTCTGTCTGTCTGTCTGTCTGGCTATATATATATATATCAAGCGCGCAAGCCGCTCTGATAGAGACAGACGGACGGAAAAATTGAACATTTATTCTTTTATCTTGTGTTTTTTGACTCGAATAGGTTATTAGTTGGGGTTCAATTTTAAATGTAATAATATGCTAAACTGATCCCTTTTTTGTGCCCGCTTGTTTTTTGAAAAATTTGATTGTTTTCGCGTCCAACAAAAAGAATATATATATGATATGAGAAACTTCCAACCAAAACTGTCTACATACGTCTCTTCAGTTTTCAAGTTGGTCTGGTTCGCTATATATGCATGTATCAAGTGTACCAATCGAGCTAGTACGAAAATCTACATACTTGTTCCCTATCATCAAATGAATTTTTGCCCCCCAAGTTAATAGGTTTAATTTGAAATGTACATTTATCCTAAATTGATCTGAGTTTGTGTCCGGTTGCATTGACTTTCGTTCTTTAGAAAGTTCAGACTCTTTTTTAGTGATCGGTATCAAACAAACAATGAACAACCTTTTTTCCAACTTTTTAATTGATCACCCCAATGCGAAATTTTGGTCATGTGGCGGTTTCTATTGGCTGACTATCCTTCTTTTTAATCAAAATTGTCCATATTTTGAAGAACCAAAATCATGATGGTATACATTTGATCCATCAGACGTTTATTCTCGGAAAGATGAAAAACATGAAGTTAGTACATCTCTCAACTCACTCATCCCTCCCCTTCATTCATGTAATGCTAACCCATCTCTACACGTGTTTCATGATATGATGACTTCATTCTGTGCTATTGTACCTGCCGGGAAAATCTCATTTACTACCTTTCTCGTGACACGTACGTCCCAGTAGATTTACAGTACATATAAGTGTGTCCGGAAAGTAATTACTTATTTTCGTGTTCGGAATATTACGCATTTTTTAAAAAAGTGATGAAGATAAATGTCAGTGAAGTTTAATTGAATACTATCTATCAATAATGTAATCAACATAATTATCAGTGACAGAAGCCCAACGGGGAGGCGAATTATAGATTTCTCGTCAGAAAAGTTCAGCTTTTTTTTTCTTTCAAAATTCTGCGTTTTTTTGTGCTCTTCAAAGTTTCTATCATTCATGGGGTTATCTTTTCCATAGAACTGTTAACAACTCATTGCTGGATAGAAGAGATGATGGACTAAATCCAGATTTTGTCCGCACTATTTAACTCTGGTCTTGCTTTTTTGACTGGCTTAAGAACTATAGCAGTGAAATACATAATTACTTTCTGAACTCCCTAATATATATATATCCTAGCAGTCATAGAAATTTCAGGGTATACGATTGCTGTCCAAAATGAAATTGAACATTTATTTAAGTCCCAGCGTGCTCACTACTTCCATGTTGTGTTACAGTCATCGTTAGCTAATATTTTACCAACACGTGCTAGAATGAGTGTGCGTGTAGTTCCTTTGACATTTTTTTCTCCAGTTACCAAGTCAACGGATTGTGGTCACATTGAGATCGCCACCTGACTGTCAGTGTAGTTTCCGAAAAGATAAGTATTCGTAAATGTCAAGAGACTCCTTAAACAACTTCATACACGTCAGCAATCGTATTTTTCCACGACAACCATCATCAAACATAGGCTCAGATAAACAGACCATACGTGTGTCACCAGACTTTCCTGACCGATCCACTATAATAAATTCAGCACCATTAAAAGACACCGTTGCTTTACAAAGATCAACCCAAACAGACCAAAGAATGGGACCGGTATCAACCTTGAAATCTGGGTAAAACAATCGACAGATCTCGAACTTCGGTGCCAAACAATCTCAACAGTTGCAGAAGTTTTCGAACAAGAATGCTGCAAGAATGAAGTGGACAAACGACAAAGACGAATGATCTTTCAAGCTGAAAGAGAATGAAACGTGATGATTTATCAATAACTGTGCTTTTTATTTATCAATAAATGATCACACAGATGGAATGAAAAAAATGTTTCTCTGGTAATGTTTCCTTCTTTGCTTTCTTGGTTGACCGGAGATGGGACAAAAGATGAGTGGCATTTAATTTTATAACGCAAAAGTATAACATTTATATATGTACTAATATACACATACACACACTTGAATATATATATGTGTGTGTGTGCGTGTGTAAATTTATATTTGGTATTGAAAGTGTATAGTAAATAATTGAAGAAAAATCATGCAACTAAAACAACAGAAGGGCCTGCTGCAAAGCCTCCATTTTTCTCTCTCTCCTCTCTCTCTCCATATATATATATATATATACACACATATATATATATATATATATATATATATATATATATATATATATATGTATATGTATATATATATATATATATATATATATATATATATATATATATATATATATATATGCAAGTGTGTGTGCATGTGTGTGTGTGAACGTATTTGTTGATAGATTTATAATTTGGGTGTATCGTTAACTGTTTGACTGTTCGGGTTTTATTTTCTCATTTTTTTCATTGAATCACGAACATCCCCAACAGCCATACATTTATATATACTGCAGGTAATCATTTATTCATTATAGATCGGCCTCTAGCTGAGTTCATCTCATGTGATGTCAGTTATCTATAAAAACAGATATTTATAATAGAATCGGCCATTTCACTAAATGATAATCGCGTGGGAAGGACGAATCGCTTACAACCAAGACCTTGCTCAACCACGGAGAACGAATTCGCCCACTCTTCTGTTTCATTCTTCTTATTTTGCTGGAGCAATAAAATCAGTTAGTCTATAAAATCCAGCCAAACTTCATCTTGCAAGCAACGAGGGCGAATCTGATTCCTGCAGATAAGGGAAGAAACGGTGACATCGTTGATGTAACGATTCTATCTGACCGAAATATGGAATCTAGAAAGTAATCACAGAGCACATAAGTCTTTCAACGCCATACACTGACTGAAAACTAATGTAAATCAATTCATGTGTAACTACGATGCACGTTAGTGGACTGTGCAAATTTTGACCATCATTATACGAAAAAATATCCCTGGAACCGCCCCAATTCATCTTTAGATTGTGACCACAAAATTCTATTAAAATTTAAGCAAAGTTTTTGGAGGTAATGTGTTGACAATCCGACAAACATGGGTGATTACCATATACTGGATGAAAGAATTATTTCTCAGTCAGAGAAGAAATAATCGATCAGCTTTTAGATTTAATTATTCCTTAACCTATGAACCATCTACCTAAGAAATGTCATTGAAATCCAACGAGAACCTTTGGAGATATTGTGTGGGTGAATAAACACATTTGGGTGAATACATGGAGATATTCGAGAAAATGAGAAAATACCACTCAATGGAAAAAATTCTGAATCAACCTTAAAATTTGATAATTTTTTTGTTAACCCATGACTCATCATTTCACAACATTCCATTGAAATTCATTGAGAACTTGTGGGGCTATTGTGTGACAAACAAAAATGAGAGGATAATGAGCAATACGAAGATTTTGACTAGTTCTTCCAATATCTAAGAAGTTATTCTCCCATGGAGGAAATTTCTACCAATTTGGCCACAGTAACCATTGGCTAGAGTAAGAACAAATCTATGATGTTATTGCTAACTCTCAAATTGAAATGTAAACATTATTTTACTTATCTTATAGATACAACTAGAAATAGGGACAGTTATCTGAACCAGATAAAATATTTCAGATAAAATATTTCCCACATTGTTTTCTGACTTTTTTCATCTTATTGTTTCTTTTTATTACTATTTTATCTATATTCATTAAATTAATATTATTTCGATTATCAGAATACCATAATTTCTTCATTATATTCATTTTTATCGTCCATCTTTTTAGGTCAAATACCTGTTTACCTTTGGAGTGAGAATAAATTATTCATTTCCAAGAAGACTGGTACTTAAATCCTATATCCTGGAGAAGGCTTCCTCCCATGGACGACGTATTAACCAATTCAGCCACAGAAGCGTATGGTTTGACGGGACGACGATGCACATCTACATGGCTCACTCTCTATCCCAAATTTTTTCTATATATTTTGTTGCTTATTACACTGTAATAGTCTTTGAATATTTGAATTTTGAGATAATTTATTTTCATTATTCATTTTTTGATTATTTTTTTTCATTCTATTGTTGCTTATCTCTTATCTCAGGAAATAGTCTTTCATAGGTGACGCCTTATAAATCATATAGCCCGTGATAAAACAGGGCCCAAACCAACTTTTGTGTTACAATCTCTCTACTTTTGTCACACCGAGTCGGCTATGATCAAGCTCATATATATCAGAAGGTAATCAGTGTTTAAAAAACAGAAATAGTCTATTTCAGTCTTAGGAGATCATGAATCCGCCCACGGAATGCTTTGCTTTCCGTCTATCCGTGGTGCAAGCTTGGTTGAGGTCATATTGAAGACGGGCAGTTGCCTCCCCTCTTTGCATGCCGATTTTACCCAAGGATGGGCAAGGACCAACAGATCTTAGCATGTGACATCGCAGGAGTTGCAAGAACAAGGCTGAAAATAACATCGAACTACCTTACTGTCTCCAGCTCCTGGTTTTGAATTCAGTATTGTCTTTCTCCTAGACTGGTTATCTCCAAAGGCTAGAGCCCAGTCAGCCTTGCTTTATTTCCAGTAGCTGATGAGATCGAAGATGGATTGATGCCTTTCTCAGAGGTACTAGTTTGAAAGTTTCGACGCATTTAGTAAAACTTACGATTTTTCCGTTCATAGAAGGGTTACAGCACTTTTGTTCAGTTTATTTCTCAGACCAGGTTGAGCGCTCTTTTGAAGCCGTGGCCAATAAAGCGGCTCGAATATTTTGACATGTTAATGATCCCCAGACCGAAACTGTCCTTTGCCATAAAATCACACCGCCGCTGGAAAGAAAGGTAACCGTTGGAGTGAGCAACTGTCTGAGCAATCAGTCTTGAAAGTCTGAGTGGATGGGCTTTGACATATTTTTGGCAAGATCACCATTCCGATACTTCTAGATTGGACATTAATGTTCTTTGTTTGTTTGTTCGTCAGCCAGGAACTGGTATCGAATCAACAATATAGCTATAGTTGCATCTGCTACCGCCCCAGCATTCCAATGACTAAATGCTTACAAGCTACCGTTTCGAATAAGTGATTCAGTACTTGCTCTTTTCCTCTAGTGCTATTCTGTCCCGAAATTTTATGAGCAACTGGGTGTTCTGATATTAGCTATTTCCGCTAATTACCCTCTTTGACTGGAGTTATTATTCTAATAAAGTAATTAATGGGAGTGTGGTATCTAAGTGATGCATACATGATAATTAAATACGAAAGAATAGCAGAAGACAAAAACAGCTTTTATTTGACAGCTAATAGGTCTGGTTAGTAATTCAATGGAAACCGTCACAATTTGGCTGCATGTTTTGATGCGAGTGATCAATCAAAAGATTGGGAAAAGAGATGATCATGAATAAGTTACTTCTATCGCCTCTTGTCGAGCTATGATTACTAAAATTTTAAAATAATCAAGTGTGACACAAACAAAAGAGCTAATTTAGCATAAACTTATATCGTAATGTGTATCAAACTGGAAGCCTATTTTGGGCGAATTTTCAAAAAATATAAGCATAACAAGGAATAAATGGTTAAATTTTCTGCCCTTTATCTCCACTGGAGCGGTCCGTACATGTGACATATAGATATATTTATAGATAGACAGATAAAATCACCTGAAATCTGAAAGAACTTATAACGGCAGTTCTGGTTGACTTTTTTCAATATATCTGGCGACAAGATATTTTTGCAGTTCGGACGTTAATACAAACGCTGTAAAGAAGCTGAATGAAAATAAAGAACAAGAAAATTTGAAAGTGAAGAAGGCAATTAGAAGGAAGAGAAAAAGGGGGAATGATGAAAAACAAAGCTGTGGAAACAACGAAGAAGAAGAAAAAAAAGAATGTTAGCCTCTTTTGTCCCTTTCCCCATTTTTTTAGCCACTAACGATGGCCGCCATTTTCCTCTCCTTTTTTGTCCATTTCCCCATGCTCGGATCGACATGGCCATCGCTATCGGTTCAATGCTGTTTGCTGATCCAGTGTAACGGAACTGTCAGTATGTCCAAACACACACGCTAAATTCTCAGATCATTCTTCTGCCTCAACGACATCGTCCGTTGTGTGAAGAAGCTGGCCAAGGCGGCCAGAGAACAGACAGGCATTACTTCAACCACGCCATCCATCACCAGCCACATTCCCAACAGTTTTCTTCCATCATAGGTTTTTATCCCCGACCTCCCTCACCCCAACAATTATCGATCGGTGATTCACAAGATCTTTGTTGACCGAATGGAGGAAGAAAATGTCGGGAGGGAAACGGTAATATCAGGTAGATTCTGCCATGAATTTTATGCAAATTAAAAATACAGTGAAGGAAAATATATTTATGTTCTAAGTCATTAGTTTCTGGTTTTCTGTTCAGAGATAAAAGAATGAAAGTTTCGCAATTCAGGGCTGTATTTTTAGCTACTTCATCCCAGTACCCTTTCCCCGATTCTTCACTCCTCCCTCTTCACCGTACATACTATTGAAATGTATTGAACAAGGCCAAGAGATTGCTTATGCTTGAATGTGTGACTCACGATATCGTTTCCTATCGCTGTCGACCGATTGGAGAAAGGCAGTTAACGACAAAATGACAGAATAGGTAAACGGAAGTTCAGGCCATTTCTGCCATGAATTATATGCAGAAAGAAAACACGATGGAACAAAAAGAATTTCCCGGTTTCTTTTCAACCAGAAAAGTTTCGTAATCTGTTATAGTCTATTTGGCTACTGTTTTTTCCTAAGACTTGCTTCTCTGTCATTTCAATCTTATCATCATCTATGATATTATCCTGCTTATCTATATGTTCAACCGTTACGCTATAGAAAGAGATGGCACCGCTCTGAGGACTCTAACCTGAATTTTCTGACCACCATATTAGTGAGGGCTTCGTTGATTTCTCGCATACACAACTTGCACTAACTGGCTGCTACGACCCTACGCACAAGTTCGAGATTGAGAACAGGATTAGTGCTACATCCCCGTACCAATTCCTTGCTTCTTCCACCTTTTATTTCCCCCTTCCTAGCCTCTTTTGCAATGTAATGGACAAGAGAAAGAATGGAAGACAGTGCTTATGCTTGGAGGTGTGATTCACAAGATCGTTTCCTGTAATTGGTGACCGAGTTGAGGAGACGGAATGGAACAGACGAAGTAAATCTCTGGGCAATTCTGTTGTGCATTTCTGTAGAAATTGAATAAATGCGGAAAGGAAAACTATATTTTAGTAACCTATTTTCCCGTTTTTTTTATTCGACGATCGGAAAAAAAAGTTCGTTAATGTGTTACAGTCTTTTTGACCACTGTTTTTTCGTAACCCTTTTCAGACGGACCGGTCAGATCTAGCCGGCCAAACGCATGCATTCTTAAAACTGAATTTGGTGACCTGTTCCGAAATTAGCAATATGATCGAATTTCAGGAGTAAAAATCCCTCTACCATATAGACTGGGTATAATCTTACCTGAATATATCGTAGAGAAGAGTTTAAATGATACCTCATAGATGTCTTTGTCTTTGCCCCCTGTAATTTTCACATTTTTGATTACCTTGAAGACCAATTTTAGTCCATATTTTTTTTACATCCTGTGTAAATTTTAACAAAATATTTACATCATAGATATTTAACAATGATTAAATGATATCAACAATTCTTTAAACGAAAAGTATTACTGCTAATGGTGACTTCCGGTGTCTTGCTATATGTTATACCCAATATGTAAACTACGCCCGGAATAAGATATCTTTCTCAAGTGCCTTATTATTATAGACAATTCGAAAGGAGATCCATTTTTATAAGAAGATGCAAAAGACCAAAAATGTCAAAAGCTGACCAAATTAAGTATCAGCTCCCCCTTTAATCATTCATTTAACTCACGAACTGAAATTATTTTTAGTACCTCAAAACTGGTAAAATTTCAAGAATGAATTCAGTTTCGAAAAAGTCAAGACCTGTTTTCTGATATTGAGCAGCCTGTACTCATGACGCATACGTAGATAGGTAGCCAGCAATCCTGCCAACAAGAATCACTTAAAAACTGAAGAAATCTATTTGAACATTTTTAGCGACAGTATTGGTTGACGGTTTTTGATATAACAAGGAGGAAGGAGAGGAACAAAAATCGATATTTCCTTTTCCATTTTCAGGGAGAAATTCAGAACTTAGAACCAATTCTATACCGCCAACAGCAACCAATCCGCTTGTGCTATTGCTCAGGAAAATTGAACGTTGAAAAAAAATCAACCCATTATCCGAAATACTGTAGGTGTCTAAGAACTAAATCCAATTGTTCGTTTTTGGACCACTCGAAAGACACCACATTCACCACCTACCCTCATATCAACACACCTGACCCCCCGGGGCAAACAGAGATACCAAAAGCAATTTTCTCGGAGGCACGTGTTCAACAGTCATCTGTGTTTCTGACTGCTATACAGCGATTATTCGATTGTCCAACAGCGTGTCCCAAGGCGACCTCTCGAATGGGTGGGGAGGTGCACGTGGCCAAGCGGTTAGCAACATGGCACAGGGAATTGGCAAGCCGACTTCAAACCATCATCATCATCTTCATCATCATCAGTCATTCAACGTTCGTCGTTAGACGTATATATTCCCAATATACGCCAGCTCTCTCTATTGTGGGTGCTGCAGCTCCAATATCTTCAAAAATTGTCTAATTAGCTCTGTCAATTTTTGCTGGCCACATTTTCACATGTGATCTCTGTAGATCCATGTTGTTAGTCTTGATGTCCAGCAGTTGTCTGACATACTTGCAACATAGCCCAACCATGGCCAGTTGCATTTTCTAATGGATTTTATGATATCTCTGACATCTCTAATATGTTGTAGTGTCATTTGGTCTCTCCATGTGATGTCCAGTACGATCCTTTCTTGTGCGCGTTATTTCAAGAGACAATTTTCTATATTCTATGTTTCAGCTCCGGAAGAAGCATTGGTTGAAGGCCCCATCCTTCCACTTAAAACTAATACCTCTTGGAACACGAATCCATCTCTCCCCCGAGTTATTTGGGAAACGGATTTATTTCCTCCCCTTTTGAGGATTTCATGGAGAGAGTCAAACTCTGGTGCTCGTTGCCTTTTGGCCAATTGTAATATTATAGAAACTTAGAAAAATATCCTAGTATTGCTTCGAGACAGAAGTGCATGGAAAAATTTTTGATTTGTTATTCCCAGACAAGAACAACTTGACTATATATTTTTTATTTATGTTGATTGAGTCATGTGGCATCGCGTGATGGTTTCACGTAGCCTTGATAGATGGTTCCAAAAGGCTATGAAAGACATCCCACCAAAACAGAAAGACAACAAGAAAGGAATAGAAGCTGTTACCGAGGATATTGGCGAATTAGACTAATCCTTTAAATATCCAAACGAAGACCTACAAACTATAACCAAAATAATAATGCCATTGTCTGATTTTTGCGACGTACAATAATTAAAATACTCTGTCATTATGAAAAAACTACCAAATATTTCCAACAAGAAACAATCGCATTTTGCCTATGAAAGAAAATAATTTCTCCAGAAAGTTCCTGGCTAAAGATTGAGACAATATTAGGTTAATCTTCCTTGCAGATACAAAAAAAAAATGAGAAAATAAAAAAGTTCATGTTTTCGATATTCCAGCATTATCGGCATATGCAAAAACTGTAAAGGCACAAAATGTCTAAATGAGGAAAGATGATGATGTTGACAATGATGATGATAATGATGATGATGAGGACGTGTTTCTATGCAAGCCAATTGTGTTTGGCATCGGACTCTTCTTTCCTGATCGAAGAGAAATATAGCATTTTTTTACAACTAGCAACAACGGATGTCACTTTCGAAGGGAATTCTTTTTTCTTTTTCTGGCAGATATTAAACTTAATCAAAAGACCGACCAGCTAATGTAAAGCAAACCTCTCTCAAAATGGCTAATCAAAATCTGCATATCTATTCGTAGATCTTTTTTTCAAAACGATATATGTATTTTTAAAATCAAGAACGGGAATAACTTAAGTTGAATAAAATAGAAGTAAATTTTCTTTAAAAAAAATTGTTTGGAAGATTTATGGCTAAATATTCAAGAGCAATTCCTAATGTATCAGTTAGCAGTTCGTGAACGCATACACACATGCACGCACACGCACACACTCGCATGCACACGCACGCATATATATATATATATATATATATATATATATATATATATATATATATATATATATATATATATACATATATATATATATATACAAATATACATATATCTTTATATATATATATATATATATATATATATATATGTATGTATATATATATATATATATATATATATATATATATATATATATATATATATATATACGCACACAGATGGGTGCATATATATATATGTATATATATATATGTATATATATATATCTATATATATATATGTATATATATATATATGTATATGTATATATATATGTATACATATATGTATATACATACATATATATATATATATATATATATATATATATATATATATATACGTACAACATTTTTTTTGAGAGATTAATATTCATTAATCAAAGAAAACGTAGGAATTATAATAAAGCTTCGCGCATGCGCATTACCGAATCATACCGAAATAACAACCCGAAAAGAAAAGATAAAAACAGAAAACGAAGCAAGGAAAAGAGAGTAAAGGAGCAAATGAAAACATTTGTAATGATTCATTGAAGCCAGATCAATGTACACTTGATACCCAGGGTGGGATGCTACGATAAGCAGAAAGAAAAAGAGCCATACAAACCAATGAATGATATATGTACGACCCCTTTTCCCCCGCATGCGCTGCCTTTCTACACTTACCGTCGAATCGTCAGAACATAGGCAGCAGATCATCAATGTGTTCACGAGAAAAACGCTGATAAAATTGTTGGCACATTTTGTGGATAAAATCTCTTTGACAATTGGCGTTGTTGAATATATTAAACACGTCTACAGGCACCATTTTGAAATCCTCTCTCCTTTCAATTCTACAGATTCTTAGTCACATTTTCTTTTATTTGTGTTTCTATCAATAGATTCTAAAGGAACAAATCATGTACGCTGACTTTCTTTCGATCCGACCAACATTTAAAAAAAAAACGTTTCATTCAAATCGAGTATTCGTTTCTTGGTCCCTTAATCTTTATTTCTCTATCTCTCTCTCTCCCACACACACTATATACATCCCAACAAAAATTCATACATGGTGCAGTAATATTAAATTCTATGTAAAACATTGAAAAAAAAAAACACTGAAGAAAATTGCATAAATTACATGAACAAATATCAGGAAATAACTGTCTGAAATGGTATAACTTTTTTGAAAGAAGATTCTTTTTTCTTCAAAGAATATATTCAGTGTTTAAAGCAGCAAAACTCTCTATACTATTACTACTATTCTCTCTCTCTCTCTCTCTCTCTATATATATATATATATATATATACACACACATTCAACTTGTATTTCTCATATCCTCTGTCTCTTTCTAATGAGCTATTATAGCTTCTCAATTTCTGCCTCTCTCACTCTTCCATAGAAGCGCTCGATACAAAAATATTTAGTTAGAGTACAGCTTCAAGTATAGTGAAATGATATGTTTACTACACAAACACCTTTATATTTCTGCCGAAATGGAGAAACCCGAAAGGAAGAAACATAAACATGCTTGTGTAGCGAATCTATTATTTCACAATATATATGCACACACATGCATGCACACACACACACACACACACACACACACACACACACACATATATATATTTCCCAGTGTGAACCAAGGGGTGGCAGATGCAATAGCTCAAAGGGTGACGATAGAATCTCATCAGGCTGTCAACTTCCCAGCTCATCACGGGATCAATGTACTTCCATTGTCATTCACAGATTGATTAAAAAAACGCCATGATGTCAAGTTCACGGTCTTCTGTCGAAGGAATTATTGAGTGGGCGCTTAGAACGAGGCCTCACTTCCTATGAAAATGGCATGCTAAGGAATAATTACCAATTTAACAGCACCATAATCAGTTAGACCTTGTATGATCAAATAAAAAAACTCGTAATGTATCAAACGGCTCTAAGATTCTCTATTCCTGAAAGGCTCATCACATATTTAAGAGCCACTACTAGCAAGTGTATAGATTGCATATAAATTCGACTGGAAGTGCCTTTCTTCAACAGTATCCCTGAGATCGCAAATGTTGATGATGATCATTATATATATATATATATATATATATATATATATATATATATATATATATATATATATATATATAGTCACTTATTTCCAAATAACTGTTAATGTAATTTTGTAATTTTCTTCTGTTTTTCTCTTTCAAATTTTGATTTTTCAATTCGTTTAATTTTTCTTTCCTTTTCTTTTTTAAATTTTTTTTCCATGTTTTGCACAAATTTTGATATTATGGTACTATTTGTAAATCTTCTCATAAGTTGTTTATCATGTAACAGTTTCGGAGATTTAAAATTGAAACGGTCATATTAACATGACACCCCAACAGTGTTGATCAAACACCACCACTGATCAGCTCTGATTTTAATACATAGCGTAAACCACACGTAGTTTGTTATTCTATATAGGGTATCATCATGTATTGTAAAAGGATGTTATTCTACAATACACATCCTTTAATTTTCCTGAAACACAGAGCTCACTTACATGGGTTACCCCCAACACGTATTTTACGTATTTGACGATGAGAGATCTATAGGAATAAAAGCCGACGTGACTAGTTATACGTTAAAGTCCTTTCGTTTGGTCACTCATGTGAATATTAAATCTGTTGTGTCGGTTTTGATCTCAGACTGCATGCCAACCAATTTATGATATCATCTTTAAGAATACTAGTTATACAGAAAAAACTTCTTCGAGTTGATTTTCTCTCAAGATATTCAACCAGAGAATTTGATGATTTTTCCACTAACATTGAAGTTGAATTTATCGTGTCATATACTATCTCACTTCCATCAACCTTTTTTTCAATATATACATAAAAAAGTGTATCACAAGGTATCAATCTTTTATTTAAAGACAATTGTTAAAAAGAAGAGACCAACCCTGTCTATTTCATTTTTTGCCAATTTTTCTTGATCAAATCTTTTATTGATCTTATATATCTATATATTGTCATTTTATTTTGAGGGTTCAGTTATCTATGCTCGATATCTGGGATACAGCAAATGTAAATAGGTGTACATAGAAAATTTAGTTCTTCGCGGTGACTTCATGCCGCTAGTACAATCGTCAGACTGTCCTACGGATGGTCCGACGATTGTACCACAGGTACGAAACTCTAGTCACCGCAAAGAACTTGATTTTCTATGCACACGTGCACTCACAAACACACACACGCATGTGCGCACCCGGATCTAGGCCAAATAGTGTGTATGATAACACTAACGAAAGGTTTTTAAAAAGTCAAAATTTCCATTGAAATTAACATTAGATGTCTAGAAGAGTACTCATGCAACTTTGCGAGGTTTTAAGCCAAATGGTTTCTGGTAGAAGAATAACCTAATGAATAGTGAAAAATAATTTACCACTTGGCTTAATTTTTAATGCACCGGATATCGAGGCTCCCGGTATTCAACAGATAGATGGATAGCGAACGAACAGTTAGAGATTGATCTGAACAGACTGAGATCATCAAGAACAGACACAGATTAATAGATAGACTTGGACGGATTAAGATAGATCGATCGATCAATAGATAGATGGATAGATAGATAGATAGAGAGGAGAGGTCTTAGGTAGATATAGATAGACAGAGACAGATACATAACAGCAACTTCATACAGAGATTGAAATAGACAGACAAAGAGACGTAGCACGAAAAAAAAGGAAGTTATAGAGATGAATATTTTATAATCCAATTCAAGGTCGGATCCGACTGATGATTTTTTCTTGAAAATTAACGCTTTGGAAGAATGACTGAAACGGTGCATTCCATTCTGATGACGTCAGATTACGCAATGACATTCTTTCCTCAATACTATTCAGGATTTCGCCTTCTCAAACTTCTCTATGTACTTGAATGTACTCGAAATAGGAAATTTTGATCGTATTTCATTGCATCATTAAACCAGCTTTGCTTTTGTTGGGTGGGGTTAAACTAATAAGACAATGGGCAGTTAAATTTGACCGATATAATGATGAATATTACTCGTCATCACAGTCAATACTTAAAGTTATTTAAAAAAATTCCATCAGAGAATAAATATGGTCAGAATGAATTCTATTTATGACTTCAATGGCGTTTTCTACCAGAAAACATGTATAATAGATTAGGAAAAAACATCTACAAATATTTAGATTCTATCGTATGATTAACAGATAATTCCACTGAAATTCATCTAGAACCTTTGGAGATATGAGACAGGCAGACAGACAGACAGACAAATGGACAGACAGACGCGAGTGAATGCATGAACTATTGACTGGGGTAAATAATAACAAACATCTTTCTTTGAATATTTGAGTCAGGGCTCGGAAAATGCTCAGAGGAGTACAAAAATCGGTATTATATCAAAAAGAAAATTTGTAAAGTTGAAGATGATTTTTCAAGTGGGATTTCTTCATACAATTTAACAGGTTTCGTTAGTTCGAGCTGACCTCTTCTGAAATGCATGAGTTTATGGGTAGGTGTCTAAGCTAAGTGTTGGTTCACAGTTGTTACCATTAGCAAATCTAAAAGTCAAACCATAGATGCACTTGTTCTTTCTTTGTGTGGAGATCGAGTGAGGATTAGGTTGCGAACAAGTTTACATCCAAAATTGAGTCAAAAAGACACATAGAAACATCTAGATTCTCTAGATATAGATAAAAAGTATAGGAAATATACGGCCGATAAATTGAATGTGACTTCAATCTTCAGCAATTATTTCATCAATATTACTTATTCTATAGAAAATATAACTAGCACAATTTATTACTCTAGATTAAATAAAAATGTTACTTGTTTAACTGAAAATCATCTAAATAGCAATTTTTGAGATTTAGACCTAACTAAGAGCATCTAAGTCAAGATTAAATATGTAGCCAACATAAAGCAAGCGACGTAACTCACATTTTAGTTCGTCAGTCTGTGATTGGGTCACTACTAGAGATACTAACGCATCTAAAACATTCAGATGATGACAAAGTTATGTATTTGCACAATAGTATTAAATCTTCCCAATAATAACTGTATGTCTACATTTGAAACCACCCTTGTGTCTGGCGTTCAGGTTGTTCATAACAACACAAGAGGAGCCAAAATTAAAACAACGTACATTTCAGTCCTAAACAGAAATTCTTTAACGAGACTTTGAGACTCGGTTATGTAAACTCAAATGTTTTATGACCGAATATATTCTCATCCCAGAATCGGTAAACCAAATATTAGCCATTGTTTTAGCCAAATTATTTTTAGTTTTTGCTATGGAATAATTGATCGGTTGCCTAGGAAGAAGTGTTTTATGACTTAGGAAATCAGCTTAAAAAAAAAAACAATAAAAAAAACCCAACAAACTGAAAGAAACGCCTCTTTCTCTACTCCACACTTTCCTCATGTCATCCAGGCCCGAGCCCCTACTATATATCTCTTTAAATAAAAATTTGAAATGAACAGCAAAAAATCCACCCAGCCCATCCCTAAAACCAGCTCCCCCAGAAATATTTCCTTTTTCTTTTTCTCTTACTTTCTCTTTTTCTGTATTTCTCTCTTCCTCTTTTACTTCAATTTCCTTTCTTTCTTTTCTTATTCTTTCTTTCTCCACACATTCAAATTCTTTCCTTATTTCTTTCTTTTTCTTTCTCCATTCACAGTTGACTGATATCTCTCCCTTTCTAAGGAGGAAAAAAACCAAAAACAAGCACTGTCCGGTGCCTCACGTCCCATTTTGAGCTCATTTAACAGAATTGCTCAAATTTGCTTTTTTCATCTTTGATTTGACCGCCTCGAAAACACTAGAATACAGAGTGAAAAAAAACGTTCGACTTGAATAAATAGAGCGGGATTCACCCATTAAAATGGCAGATTCCATGAACATAGCCAAATAACAGTTTATTCCAAAATAAGCATCAAAGTTTCGATAAATAAAAACTGCAATTACTTTTGCACCAACCTAATGATAACCATTTGTTTTGTTGTAGGTTTATCAAAGAGCCTTTCTAATATTATCCCGCCAATAATTAGGAGCCATCTGTGCCTGATACAACTTTACTGAAACACTAGTTAGGCATGAGGTGTAGGAGGATAGGAAATTCATTTTTAAACTATGGAAACGTATCCTGCTCCTTGACACATTAAATGGAAGAATATTGCTTTCAGCAGATATATCTTTGTAGATATCTATATGATATAGGTATTCATATATTTGCTTGCACGTGCGCACACATACATATATACATACATACATACATGCCCGTGCACACACACCTATATGCATGCACTCACACAAACGCACACATGCAAACACACACACACACACACACATATATATATATATATATATATATAGAGAGAGAGAGACAGAGAGACAGACAGACAGACAGATAGGCAGAAATAGAGGGTTGGAGCAAAAGGTGCACATTCTAAACTAATATGTACGTGTAAATATATGGGTTTATGCACACTAAAGCACACACAACAGAAAAACATACTCACATTCACATACACACATACACATACACAGGGGTACAGACACACGCAAATATAAATGGTAAGCCATCTCATTAGTTATTGCAGTCATTTCTGACGGGTATTATTTTCAATACTGGACGTGTGTTTTGGAAGTAAATTTCAATCTTATTCTTTCGACATGGGTTACAGCGAATCCATAGTTGATCTCCCGGGGGAGTAAAACCATAATTGTTTGTGACTGCCAAACGCTCTATTAAATCATGTTTTAGCTGAAGTCTCATTCTGACAGCTTATGTCGTCATACTTATATTGACGGTTCTCACCGATGAATCGAAATATTATGACCACCCGCCTAAGAAGCCGTTGGTCTTATAACGACAATGTTTTCGATGAAGATCACTTTGAATACATAATGAAGAAATTATATTTTCATAGAAAAAAAAAACAAACTTGCAAAGGGGTTTCAATATCAAAAAGATATACCCAGCAGTGAACAGGCTAAGAATAACAACACGATTTAACAATTTTATGGAATTGAGGGACAAAGTTTCGAACCCAGGGACCCTTCAGAAAAGATTTAGTCACTGCGTGATAAAAATGAGAACGAAAACTAGACATACGACAATCAATGCAATCATCATCATCATCATCATCATTTTAGCGTCCGTCATTGGACATAATCCTTCCCCAAAATTCACGAGACCTCTCTTTCGTGGACGTCATGGAGCCAGTGCTCTTTGAACTTATTTAATTGGTCACAATGTTTTATATTTTGTCAACCCCAGTCGTGCGTAGTTAGGTCCAGCGGTTGTCTACCATTCTCGCAACATGACCAGCCTATTACTGTCTGAGTTTTCAAATGGATTCTATGATATCTCTCACCCTTGTCTTTCTTCTAACATAAAATATGCTGTCTGGTGATCTCTCCATGTGAGATTGAGAATGATTCTCTCATTTGCAAGCAGCATAGTCCTCATATTGAGTGTCTATCTTTTGGTTGCTGAATGAGTTATTCGGGATAAAATGGCTACCTTCGAAATAGCAAAATAGGAGAATACCAGAAAGCTATTGTTCGGGGTGAAGCAGCAAATTCAGCCCTGGTAGATCTTATATGGAAAGAAAACAGATGTTGTA
>OY735213.1:5116603-5139103 GCA_963457665.1 Thysanoteuthis rhombus
AACCCGAAGTAATCTATAAAATTTCATTGGAGAATAGATCCGATGAGAATAAATTCTATTAATGACATCGCTGGTATTCCCCGCTGGGAAACGTTTGAAATAGAGGAGAATCTAGATGTTATCCATAAAATCCATAAGGATGAGGCTCCCAAAAGGCGAAAAAAGCTTTATTTTTCTCAAAAAGAAAAAGAAAATATTCATAGAAGGGGACTATAATGATATTTATACCAATTTCCAGGTCTGTAGATAAAACGGTATGGCCAGGTTTAAACATCTAAAATCTCCAGAATCAGGTTTGTATTCATACTATTGGATCATATATCTATCTATTGATAACACATAGACACACACATGTTGGTAAATAGATAGCAGATTTGATTTACGAAGCAGTCACATTTTCTTTAATTGTTTATTTCTTTTTACTGTCAAGGCCGATTGGCACTTTCTCTGCCTAACAACGAGGTCATTTCAAATAGAGTCTCAAGTAGCATGACACATCCATAAACACACACATATACATATATCGAATATGTAAATCGAAATTATGCCGTAAGCTTTGAAATTCAAAATTGCAATATATCTGGAAAATTCTTTTTTTCTAAATGACTTTTTTGTTCAATTTGTTAAATTATGTTTGGTACCTTCGGGAAAGGCATTAAAAATAATTACATACATTTTGGAAAATCAAAACGTATGAAAAAAAAATTAGAATCATTACATTCTTCCCAATTGCTTCTGTCCTTCACACCTCAGATGTTTTCGTACAAGCGTCGCAGCTGCAGGATCTATAACATAATACATGTTAATTTTATATATTGGTTTGGTTTAAAGTGATTGTTCGGATAACCAGTTGAAAGTTCCTTAACTCTCTTGAATTTGGAGAGGATTGTTCTATCACAGCTTCACAATTGGACAGGAGTGTGACGAAAATAAAAGGCATATTTTCATACCTTAAACCACGAAAAAGAAGGAAGAATATCAGTAATCATTATCCAATTCAATTTTAGTTCATTCAAAACATTATTTAGTCTTCTACCAATTTGTTTTTAAATAACTAAACTGACTCAGTAATTGTAATTTCACGAATATCGTCCACCAGTCTGTTCCTTTGTCCTAATCTCCGTCTTGAAGCAATTTACCCTTCCGATTTATGAAACAGCGTCAACTGAAATGACATGCCTGTGTCGTCAATCAATTTGAACCACCATGTTTGTTCATTTTGGCTTCAACCGAATCCGTCACTTTTTTTTTTACCCCCGCTTGTCAGGTCACGTGACACATCTCCATTCCTTCTTCCTTGACAGAAATCGTTTAGAAGAAACAAACAAACAAACAAACAAAGAACAAAATCGCTAAGAAAAACAAAACAAAACAAAAACAACAAAAAAAAACAAATTGAAAGCAAAACAAAACGAGCAGTGACGATTGTGAATTAATGAAATTTCAACAAATTTCGAGGAACGCCTCTAAATCTCCAGAAATCACGCAGGCTGTCACGAGAGCACCATTTTTCTTTCCTTGTCTGTCAACCTTACTACTTGATCGTGTTGTCATTATGAAGCATTACGAGGCTACAGCCAATTAAACTTTAAACCTCAATAAGGTGAGATGGGTGGGGCCTGCCAACCGCCACGATTTCTTTCATCAGCTGAGTTTCTGCCAGCATTAGGTTTCTTCAGTCTTTAAATGATTTTGGTTGGCTGGCTGAATATCTATATTCCGACGAGAGTCATCGAATCTGTGGAACCCTCAAAGGTTGTCCACGTAGTCGCTTTTTACTCAGTCTCTTCCGTAATAGACCTTACAACTTGATAGCGCAGTCATTATTGAATATTATAGATAAGTCAAATGAAGGGTTCTATTCAATTCAGTTGGTGATTTGTTTGAATTCAATAAGTGAATTTAGGTAGGCATTTTTGTTTGTTTTTGGGAAAAGCCCCGTCATCAATATATACGCACACATGTGCGCAAGCATATATACACAAACAAACGCGTGCACACACACGCACACACATATATATGTATTAATAAATTGATATATATATATATATATATATATATATATATATATATATATATTAGAATAGAATGATGATAAATTGCATTATATTACATAAAAACAAACAAAGCATCAATTGTGTAACGACTGGACACCATCATAAATAAATATTCCTGTATAA
This sequence comes from Thysanoteuthis rhombus, assembly GCA_963457665.1. Taxonomy (NCBI): domain Eukaryota; kingdom Metazoa; phylum Mollusca; class Cephalopoda; order Oegopsida; family Thysanoteuthidae; genus Thysanoteuthis; species Thysanoteuthis major. Next base: position 5,118,784 of record OY735213.1, read on the forward strand.
TATAACACAATTTATAATTATATGTAAATATATATGATTTAAAAAGCTTTGGAGTTTTTTTTTACATTAAAAATAAAAGTACTTAAAAGAAATCTTTTTGTGTCATTCCAGTCACTTATTTCCCAACATGTGACAATGCAATTTACGTAATTTTCTTCAGTATTCTTCCTGTTTCACAAATACTTAGATATTATAGTGGAATGTATAAATTGTCTCTTGTTTCAGTGATTTTAAAAACAAGACTGTAATATCAACATGGTACACCAACATTGTTGATGAAACACAACCGCCCTTTTTTATCACATAGTTTATGTCATACATGTAGTTTGTCATTTTATATATGGTTTTATGTGTGTATTGATATCTTTTTATTTATACTATACATCACTTATTTTTTGAAATAGGGCTTACTTACATAGGTTACCCCAAAATGTTTTAACGATGTGGGATCAGTCAGAATAACAATAAACATGACTCGCTGTTCGTATCATTTCTATTGAGTGTTCACCTATGTGAATATTAAATCCGTCGTGTCGGTTTTAACTTCAAACTGCATGCAAACCGACTTATGATATCATCTAGAAAAAAATAAATTAATAAATACACAGAAAAACTCCTTCTTAATTAGTAGTATAAATAAGCCGACACTCTGGTGCAAATGGTCAGTTTTTATAAACATCCACCTTGGTATTTTTCTTATGAATTTGATATATACATATAGTAAAAAGTAGATTCACTACACAAACTTGTTTATGTCTCTGTCCTTTGTGGGCCTTTCATGCGAATGATTATGTATGTTTTTGATTCCTATTAGGGGAATTCGGCGAAATCTTTGTGGGTGTTGCTAAGGTGTGAGGAGTTTTTCTTCTGTTTTATTGTCATTATGTTTGTTAAGTTTGTAGTGCATGAGTTTTATTATTGGTTATAAGTTACATGTCAAGGGGGTATGGTCTGTGTGTTGGAGTTATCTGTAAATGGATGCTAAGCTGTGTGTTCTTTGGGAATGTCTTGATTTTTATCAGGGATCATTACATTTATTACTTATGTTAAAGTCCTTTATGACCATGGTGGATTGTATTATTCTTGATTTACTTAGATGAGGGAAGTAGACAATGTTGATTAAGTGGTTCTCTGAGATGAGTATTAGGGTAAACTGTCTATATTACTGTTAGTGTACTAATATATGGGTTATTAAGTTATACTAGTTAATAAAAATTCTGAGCAATGCCAGCATTTTGATGCTATTTAATTTTCCCTCTATCTATCATAGTTTTTTTCGGCAAAACTGAGTACTTCGAATTTCTCATTTAGATAGAAGGATACGGATATTGAATTTTTTGGCATAAAAAGGTTTGTCTTAATATTTTCCATTTTAAAGTTGATTTATAATACATTTCGTACATTTTCGATAAATAGATACATAATACTGTATTATTTTTATCCGTTTTGTTCGTAAACGATGATATGTGGTTGGCTTATCTAAGTTTAAATTAAGTTTTAGATATTCCAATATAATATTTTACTTTTACGGGTTTTTCTTGGGTAGATATTTCGGCTTGGTATTGTACATTTGATCTGAGACATTTGTTTTGCAGAAAACAACTATTTTCATTGCAGTCTTGTTTCTTTACGATTGTTTTCCTTGTATTTTTTCTAATAATTCCATTGTTATGTTTCGTAATAAGGCTATTGAAATTTTTAGTACAACTAAAGCTGATTCTCAATTTGTTTTTGTTAAATATTTTTACTTAGTGGAGGAGGGTTTTTCTATTAATTGATGAATATTTTGCCTAAGTTTGTTTTTACTTGTAAGTTGAATAGTGGTGATACCAGATAATTTTTCTCTTTTTTTGTTATTTCTCTGTTTCTTGCTATTGAATCTCACTTTTTTGTTGAAATGAAAGTTTGTTTGAGTGGAGCCACTATTTTTTAGGGCTTTGATATAGTCATTTTAAATTTTGTGAAAAATTGCTTCACATCATATTATGTTAAATTGGAAACCTGATTTGTCCAATATATATATATATATATATATATATATATATATATATATATATATATATATATATATATATATATATATATATTGAATCAAAAGTATATAGTATGTATTGTTGAAGTGAGCACATTTATAATTACCCAAATTTCGAAAATAATTCATTAAACAGTGATAGTAAATTCAGTCTTTTTTACATTGATAAAATACATGGTCACTGAAAAAAAGAGTTTAAGTTGCTTTTTTTAGGCTTACTTCAACGATCCACTAAAACTCAACTCAACTAGTAAATATCAGATATTTCATAAATAATCTTTTTTTTCTTGTAGTATATGTAATCTTTGCTTGGACATTTGGGTCGACATTCTAGTGCAAATATCCATCAGGGCATCTTTCTTGTAAATTGATATATATATATATATATATGTTCATTCCACACCTGGTCTATTACATGCCTTCTTCTCTGACTTTGAAGGAAGTGACGTCATATGCTTTGGATCACATGACGTGATATGATATGTTTACATGTGACGAGAGTGCACTGAGTGTTAATTGTTTACATGTCTGAAGCCCTACCGAATGTTGTACTAAACAGCAGTTGCAGAATTCGAATGTTGTGTGTCTCTTCAATTGATTGATGCTCATACTAATACGACTCATTCAAGGATACTAATGATTTCAACAACAACGTGTAGAGACCGAAAGGACACACAGTTAGTCGAGGAGAACGAAGTGTTGTTGAAAATATCGGAAAAGATGCATTCTTCGAGTAAAGGATTACTGGAAAAAAAAATGAAGTACCCTTAACCCTCCTTCTCTCTCTCTCTCTCTCTGTCTCTCTCTCTCACACACATTCTTTTTTCAGTATCAATCTATCTCTTTGCAAATATCCATATACATCTTGATAAAACAACCCAGATTTATTGACCCCCCCCAAAAAAAAAATCACCCCAAAACACTCATAAAAAAACGAAGATGACATATAAACCATCTGCTATGAACTTTTTACAGCTGGCAGAATATCAAGTTTAACGCTTAAGCCTAACATCTTCACCCAATCGTTCGACGTCATATTTGCTATTGTTTTTCCGTACACTTCATTACTTGTAGTTATATCATTTTGTTTTTTTTAATTTATTTTTCATTAATCGAAGCATTTGATAAGGGTAATACTAGTCAAACATTAATAATGGCCGGCAATACTTTTCGTAATAAAAAAAACAAAAAAAACGATAATATTACCTGTACCCTGAAGAAAGTAAATGAGAGATTCTAAGCTAAGGTTAAAGCACAATAATGGTAAAAAATCACAGACAGGATGTACTTTCTGGTCAATGCGCATGATTCAGTTGTAATTATCATTCATATGGATCGAACGTTATACGGTGAAAATTTCCGGTCAGAATTCAGCTAATAACTACGTATGAGGCTATGTATACATACATGTATGTATGTATCCTCACACACACACATATACACACACATACATATGCATAGATAATACATACACCTACACCCACTTGTATATATAGTCTAGAAAGCTTTACAGCTTTAAACGTTAAATATTTGAAAACCTTTTCACACTGATCCATATATATATATATATATATATATATATATATATATATATATATATATATATATATATATATATATATATATATATATATATATATATATATATATAAGTATATATAAATGATTAAATAAATGAGAATATGGAATACATTCCCTCAAAAATATGTTCATATTATTCATGATATATAGCTGCATTTTAATAATATTGTGCACTGCATCTTAAAGACAGCATATATATATATATATATATATATATATATATATATATATATATATATATATATATATATATATATATATGCTAATTAATACCCGTAAAAATGGAATTCCAGTGCAACGATTTCGATAAGAATAGAAATTACTAAACTGTTTCAAGTGGAAGAGTCGATTGTTTCAAGTTTCAAATGCTGAAAAGAAAATATGTTTTATCCCCAAAATTTTCACTTCCAAGTTTTAGACGGAGATACAAAAAGTCACGCTTTTTCTTCAATGCAAGTATGTAGATACTGGTATGCTAATACACTTATGCATGAATTTATGTATGAAATAATAGACTTACCTTCAATTCCCAATTGTCCGTAGCATTATATGTCCGGGGTACATGTCGCCTGGGTTTTAAGGGTGCTTTCTCAGCCATTTGTATTATAAGTACCTGGGATTTTCTCATATCCATTGAATCCATTCCGTAATTTTTATTCCGTTTGTCTCTGACTCTCCGTTCTTCCCAATCGACCATATTAGTAAATTTCCGCATTTCCCCGGGATCGAACCTTGAACTGTCCCGACTACCACTCCAATCGATGATCGGGGAATATCGATCAATAGAATCGATGTCGATCGCGTTGCCGTTCATCTTGGGGGACAAGTTGAGGGTTTGCGTCCCGGGGCGTTCGGGTTCGTGGAACCCAGCACAACCGTCCAGTTGGGTCAGCGAGGGGGAACGGGGATCTTTTTTTCGGCTGGTGCTTCGGCTTCGGCTCTGGCTCCTTTTGCATTTCCGAGGGGATCCGAGGAGTAACTCACACTGATCCATTGTGGGGAGTCGATGATCGAACCGGTTGGGGGAGACGGAAACAAAGATGATCGGATGGTTTGAAATAGATAAATAGATCGCTATGGGATAGACACACAGAGAGATGGATAGATAATTAACAGACTTGAACATATATCAATGTATTTAGAGAGATATCAATTAAAACAATCTGATATATATCGATAATTAGTATCACGGTGATATATATATATATATATGTATATAAAGAAATAGAGATAAGACAGTAAGCTGGGTATAAGCTGATTATATATAAAGAGAGTAAAAGTTAGAGCAAGACTAGATAGATATAGATATATTGAAAATTGTAGTTAAAAAAATTGATAGATAGATAGATAGATAGATAGGAGCAGACTTAGGTAGACTGACTTATAATTCATGAACCAATGGACTGGGAGAGGGGAAAATCTGTTAACGAAAGAAGTGAATTGAATTATTGGTAAAATATCGGTAAACATAAACTTTGCCACGTGTTTGCTTGGTGGTCTCTTCCGTTGAATGGTAAAATATCCAAGACCCAATGCTTTTTTTAAAATCCTTGATAAAATTAAGAAAACAAAGATTTATCCATGAATTTCCACAATCATTGTCGACCCAACATCACGAATCGACATATTGTGCAGCGTTGAAAATCACTATTTATACATATATATATACGCATATATATGTACGTGGTTCTGTGTATGTATGTATATTTTGAATAAGCAGTTTGGGTTCGGCCTGTTCTGTCTAAGTGAAAACTGCAACTAGCTTTAATAGGAAATGTAGCGCCCTATATCTGGAATATGTTACGACTGATAGGTGTCACGCCTCTGCTGCAGTCGTCATATTGGGCATCAAACAAGATAGTTTTTTTCTGATGTGTATTGTCATAAAACGCACTGATCCTGATTACAGGAAGAGAAGGGAGAGAGAGTGAAAAGATAGAAATATAAAGGTTGCAACGAGTGGTAGATAAAGGCGGATGAAGTGAATGTTTTCGAAACGTGGGTGGGTAGAAACGTCGGCAAACAGTGACAATAGTTGATGCGAAAAAAAGGTATTTAAAGGAGAATCAATTCAGTAATGAAAATAATAATAATAGAAAAAAAGAGAATGCCGAGTAATTTCAATAGCGATCAGTGGTAGCGGAACTCCTGAAGAGTGTGTGGTACGGAGGAAATAACAATGATTTCAAGTAAGAAGGATCGGAGCGACACTGACAATAGTAATACAATTTGAAAGGAGAGATTTCGAACAAAAGCTGAAAGCAACAAGCTTGTATCTGATCTTGAACACCGACCTCTGGCACGGGTTATTATGAACCGTTAACTAAAGCTGTCATCAAAACTGTCAAAGTTGGTTTCTCCAGTTTTAAAGCTGATCTGACTGACTGTTTGTATGTATGTATTTATATATGAGTGCATGCATGTTTTCTACGTATATTTCCGATTGATTATGCTTAGTAAGTATAGGAAATGTCAATTATTCCATTGAAAACTTTGCCCTTGTGATCATTACCGTGGTATTTTGAGATTTACATATTTCCAATTCGACAACGGATAATTTTACACATTTCTAATCATATAAAGTGAGAAGAGAAATTACATATGAATATATCTACCCTTGTCACCCTAAAAGTTTTTAAGGGAATAAAAGCAATTTAATAGAGTTAAGCAATTACAAAAACGCTCACTACCCACTCTGTAGAAGGAGGAGAGGCCGTAGGGAATTACAGAAATGGATAAGTCTCAACAGAAATCCTGAAGTGTGTGTACCAAAGTCTTTTCTTTCTAATCTTGTCACTATTGTACTAGTGGTTTTCATTCTCCAGGAAAGCTCTTTAATTGAAATGTTGTGCCGGACTTAGCTAGAAAATTGATATTATATGATTCCAAAAGCACTATAGCTACAAAACCAGGCAACTTGAGACCACCCAAGAGAAGAAAATGGACGCCTCTAGATATAAACAAGAAATCATTGGCATCAAATCGAAGGACAATGTGTCGGATAAAGAGGTTGGGGAAATGATCATAACAGCCTCCCGTAGTCGAGAATTTCAAAAGTAATAAGTGGCCTAAAGTGCATGTAGCACTGGGGAAATCAAAATGATTTCAAATGAAAGAAGACCGGGCTGAAAATAACAATAGTAACAACATTAAATGTAAAAGAAGCGGTTACAGGAAATATAAGCAAAAAATAGTTAGAATCAAGACGACGACTTCTTGCAGAGCATAGGGCCTCAACTACACCCCGCTTGGTGATATTTTGTTCATCTCATTTGTAAGTAAGTTTTTACGAGTTGAAATTGCTAAAGCCCCACGTCAAACCCTTTAAGACCGGGAAGATTGACTTTGCTATTTACCCATGACTGGAAGTTTGTTCATGTCTTCCCTATTGGCATTTTACGAAGTGGACTCTAGCATCCCTGGCCAGGACTCGAACTCGCAATTAATAATGATAATAGGAAGAAAAGAATGCAAAAAATTCAATAAAGATAAGTGGAAGCCTGGGGTGTATGCAGTAATGACGAAATAATGATTTCAAGTAACGAGGATCGGAACAACGCTGACAATAATAACAAAGTTTGTAAAAAGAGAAAAGAGGAGAAAAGCCGAGAGTTTAGCAACAGAGGTTAGCAGGGCAAATAATTAGGGTGCATTTTCCTTTTTTCCGGAACTTTATGGGAAAGGCATGAATCCGCTCTTCTCATCGGCTGTCGTTAGATAGCAGGACAGTTGGAGCCCTTAGGTCTACAGGAGAGTTAATTTTGAGTGTGAAATTTGCAAATCCACTCCGTAAAACCTACTTACCACTGGAACTGCAATGCAGCCCTATGCTTCAGGAAAGGGCTACAGGAAATGTCAAATACCCCCTTATACTACACTCTAATCCCAGACAGAAGTGCCGAAGAATGACATTCTGATCATAAGCAGAGCGCACAAATACTACATTCTGATGCTGAGCAGAGGTCCTGTGAGCAACACTTTGTTCCTATGCAGAACGCACAGATTCTATGATCTCAGATAGAAGATAAGATCCATACGTAAATAACATTGCACAAGTTTTTTTTTCTTAACTTTTTCTTCTCTGAATATTGAGTGCTATTTTCTAATTAATTATGTCTAAACGTCAATTATTCCTTGAAAACTTCACATTTGTGACCAGAACATATTTTTAATTAGACCATAGGACAATTTGCACACTTTTATAACATGCAGAAAGAATTAAAAAAAATAACTGCGTATGAATATCACTATCTTGTTCATAAAAGCAAAGTTTGAAGGGAATCGGTACTATTTTCTATTCTTTACTACTAATAAGCAATTAGAAGAAGACAACGACAAATAAACAAAAACCAAAACAAACAAAAAACTCCCACTCATTACCCAGGAGCTAAAAGCATGTTGTGAAAGGAGGAGAGGCAGCAGATACTTTCATTGATTAGAGGCAGCAGAAAACCTGAAACGTGTGTAGTACGGAGAAGATGAACAAATGATTTCGAGTAAGAATGGTGGGAAGAACAATGATGATTGTAACAAGATTATAAAAAAGAGAAGGGTGGGGGGACCGCCGCTACAAGTTTTGCGAAAGAAAGAACGATTGCAGTGGTTCCTAAGCGGGGAAATTCTTCCCAAGGGAGGGAATTCTAGTAGTCAAAAAAGGAAAATAAAGAAAAAAATAAGTATTTGTGAATGCTTTTGCCTTAAGGGTTGTAGGGATGTGTTTATCACTTATAAACCCACGAATCGAAGAACAATTTCAAAAGAAAAATCAGAGATCACATAGCTGTGTATACCAGTTACGATAGCAAAATGACTTTTTGAATTAAATTGGAATTCCGAATGATGTGTTCCTAATGATTTTCGCTTGTTTTCTTTCAGCAACAAATACATAGCAGCAGCTGTGCCATTATAAAATTAAGCAAATTTACATTATAAAGCTGTCTCATTGTACGCAAAATAAAATGCTTTTTAAAAAATTGTTCTTTATTGTACCTAACTTAATTGGAAGAGGGAAAATTCGTAATCTAGTTGAGAAAAGTGAGGAATGGCCTTATAAGGGGGAGAACCACTAGGTTATGAAATACGCAAGAGAGCTGTAGCATATAGCTGTAAACACCCCCCCTGTGGGTGATGTTACTGCCGTTCGATCTATCACTAAAGAGTATCAGATCTCATGAAATTTAGTGATAAAACTACTAGATTGAAGCAAAAGTCGGATATATTCTACATATATATATATATATATATATATATATATATATATATATATATATATATATATATATATTTATTTATTTACTTATTTATTTATATATTCACACTAGCCATGTTCAAAGCTCGATGTGCAACTGAGAAAAATTCTTGCAGTACCGTATTGTGCTCTAGAACACAATTTGATGTCTCTTGTATTTGGGTATATTTAAAGAGAAGAGTGTATAACCAATGCATCCTCCCAATAGTCACTTATGGAGCTGAAATATGGAATTTAACCAAGAGATAAACCAAGAGACAGACCCGTAAGCTGAGAATCATGCAACGTGCACATGAAAGAATAATGCTTGGCCTCACATGGAGAGACCACAAAACAGCACAGTACATCCGGGAAAAGACAAGAGTTAGAGACATCATAGAATCCATAAAAAAATCTTAAATGGCGGTGGGCTAGCCATGTTGCAAGAATGGCAGACAATCGATGGACATCACGACTCACAACGTGGATTCCCCGAGACCACATGCGCAACCGAGGCCGGCAAAATGTTAGATGGAGAGATGATCTAGACAGGTTCAGGAAGTACTGGCTCCGTAACGCCCATGATAGAGAAGTGTGGCAAATCCTGGGGAAGGTCTATGTCCAACGACGGACGCTAAAAGACTGATGATGATGATGATGATGATGATGATGATGATGATGATGATGATGATGATGATGATGATGATGATGATGATGAAAGTATTGTATTTTTTTTGGGGGGGGACCTTTATCTGAAGCTTATTCCAAGTACAAATCTGAAGTCTATGTATGGCTCCATAATATTATTGTTATAATTACTATTATGTGTATCATAGCATTATCGGTATTAATCAGTTGTGCCTTTCGCTTCAGATGTTGTAATAGCAGATATTGAGATTCTGGGAAATTGGAAGAATCGTTTCACTGAAGCTGCTCGCAGATTGAAAGTTGAAAAAAAAAAGAAAGGAACAATATTTCACCATTATAGCCAAAAATTGGTTGAAACCTTTTGAATGTGACGATGAGTCTCTTGAATCAAAGTCTAGACGTGGACAGCCAACATTTCCTTCCATACTAATACCTATAAGAAATGCATAAGCTATGGCTAAATTGCAGGACAGTTGAAGTATTTCACCTGGTGAGACGATAGACCTTATGCATTTGGCTAGTATCCCAGCCTCGTAAAAGCTTACGATTGCTACGTTTTATAAGCGGAGACAGGTCATTGTATCCTGGGAGCTACTGAGCTGATATGACACTGGTTAGTGAGTTCAATTAACACTGAGATCCCTACTATTGCAGCCTTATGCCAGACTTAGTAAATATCCTTTAAAGGACTAATGCAGAGGCACAGTAACGCGAACTCAAATATGGGAAATTAGAGAATGCTAAATGGGAGTAGGAGTTGAAAAATCCGGTTAGACATAGATTGGGAAAGACTGGGGAAACTCGTAGTGATAGAATCATAACACTAAGAGTTTAAATAGAAAAGTGGATGAAAGGTGCGTATTCAAAAGACTGCACATACATACATACATACATACTTAGATGCACAAATATAGTTATACACAGACACACACACACATACGAACGCCAGCGCGCATACACATGCACATGTACAAAAGCACAACAAATCAAAGTAGGGAAATTTGTAAAAAATATAATCTAAATCTGAATAGGTAATTGCCAGTTGAAAAAAAATTAGACAAGAACTTTCATGAATGAAAAGATGAGTTGAGCAGGGGAGATTCGGGAGAGGAAGCTTAATTACAAACAAGGAAAGAGAAAGTGAAAGTAGAAAGCACTTGGAAAAAAACGTGTTCGGTGAGAAGTAGGTTGTAAAAGAAAGTACAACTGAAGCATAAACAAATGAATAAAGAGATTCCACAACAAACTTGGGGCTATAAATAGCATCAAAACAATGGTACTAAAAGAGGAACACAATAAAGATAAATTCAACACGTCCTGTTGCCTGTTGCATATTGGCTCTATTTCACATGTGCGTCCATACCGTCGTTTTTCAAGGCAATATACATAGCTACAGCAACGTTATAGACCCAGTTTTCTGACTTGCAGCAATGAGTAGAAGACATGACTATTTTCTGCGCCCGATACCCTGACAACAGTTGGTGATTTTCCACTTATCAGACCACTGCCAATAGTCATTCATTACAAAATGAAAGTCATGTTGTAGTTTTAGTGACAATGATTTAAATAGAGGTATGGACTTTTTGAGTTCTTTTTAATTGTTTCAGATTTTACGAATTTATGTCATTTCTCCTCCTTGTGCTCACTGCCTGGTTGTCTGGCCCCTTTTCTACTATAGTAAGTGATGGCACATTTAACTTAGCTTATTACAATTCACAACCAACAAGTGTTGGGTATCAGAGAGGATCAATCTCATCACTGAAGTGAAGTTATTTTGAGATTATCTCTGTTTCCACAATTTCACGTCGACTTTATTCGTTTTTACTCTATCGTATAGAGAAAAGAGAGAAACAAGAATGAAAGAAAGACAGGAAGGAAGAGAGAGAGAGAGAGAATAGCAAGCGTACCATAGCCGGTTCAAATGTGACCGTGTTTTCGACACGCAAGTTGCAAGTCTCCCGAAGTGCATAACTGCATTTCTTCCCAACGACGTCTGGAACTTTGCCGGGGTGACGACTGGAGTATTCATACAATAGTTATGAGAGAAAAGTAGGAGAAAGAAAACGGAGAAATTCATCGCGATGTTGATCAAAGAATCTATGTATGGGTGCAGGTCTATACTAGAAAAGTTCTCTCAGGTGACTGGAGAGAAATATGTAATGAAAGGTCTGACCGTTTTCATTGAAAGGGTGATCTCATTTATGTCGAAAGAACTTCAGAAGAATCGTGACGCAGAAGCTGTTTCATTTCTAGTCACCATAGAAGACCTTTACTTGAATACATCTTCCCCGTTCTTTTACCCTCGCTCATCAAGTCCCGAGGGTAGGTTTGTTATCGTCCACAGTCCAAGCCCAAACGTCCAACAGACCAAAGTTATTTTTTTTTTAAAGAAGCAGAAAGTACTTTTTGCTCATTAATCAGTATAATCAGCTTGGCCTGATCGTTCCTTTGAGTCCTCTTGTAATCTGAGTACCCGAAAGACCATAACTGGTTACATATCTTGGTCACTATCATTGTCCTCCAAGGCTTTACACCTTCGTCTTTTTTTCTTCAACGGCTACGCATATTTAACAACACAAGAATGAATAATTGGGAAAGAAAACTGAGCAAAAGGTGAGACAAAAATGATAGGGAAAAAATCGACAAGAAAAAAAAAAGAAAAGAATGAAAAAAAAGAAAGACCAACAGAGAAAAATGAAGAATGAGAGTTAGAATGGAAGAACACAATGGAAATGGAAAAGAAGATATGGATGAAAAAGAAAGAAAGGGAGAAATAAAGAGAAAAAGAATGGGAAAATGTAATAGAGGAAGAAATGAAAAGGATAGAAAAGTAAAGAAAGAAAGAGTAGATGAGAAAATGAACGAAAATAAAGAACAAAAGAAATGATTGGCAAGGAAGAAATGGAAAAATGGAAGATGAAGAAAGAAAACAAGATAAATAAAGCAAGCATGAAAGAATGAACAAGAGAAATAAAGAAAACGAGACAAAAAAGAAACAAAGAAAAAAAGAAAAAGGAAAGAAAAAACAGAAAGAGAAAATAAGAAAATAAAAGATAGAGAAGAGAAAGAATGTGGAGGGGAGGAAGAAAGAAAAAATACAAGAAAAAAGACAGAAAAAAAGAAAGATAAATAAATTTCCTTCGTTTTTATTTTTCTAACTTTTATTCATCTCATTTTTTGTCTTCCAACCAACAAAGTCTTCAAGGGAAAAATACTTCAATTTCAGACACAAGCCTCTTCTTCATCTTTGTGAATGATTTGCCTCCAATTCTGGCTGGCAAACAATTTCCTTTATCCTGCCTATGAGTGCAATGCAGTTACATCAAGGGAATAACACAAGATGGTTAAAAAAATTCACCCACCCACCAAATAAAAATAAAAAATGCCAACAATAAAACATAAAATGATTTCCATTCATTCAGTTTTTTTCTCGTAATATTCTTTAGAGAAAAAAAATTGTTTTCTGAAAAAGCAACTCGATACTGTAATTGTGGATGACTGTGTTTTCGATGGTGTGTGCACTCAGATGTATTTTTTAGTACAATTATTCGTCTGCAATTGTTTACTTTTCCCAACTAAGTTGGAAGATGTATGTGTAATAAATTGTGTCGGTTTGTCCGTCCGTCCTCTCAATATCTCTAACAGTTTTCAATGAATTATTATCACATTTTGTGGCAGAGTGGACCATGAGATAAGGGGTTGGTCTATCCGGAAATTTTCCACAGTTACCTCCCGTGTTGATAGGTCTTCAACGATTTAGGACCCGATATTTGCCTGTCTGTATAACCAAACAAAGTATATTGTTTACAATGAGATGATAATCGTAGATGCAAAGGAGGTACCTCAATCAACCACAACGTAACGCAGCACATTTAAGGTTATTTCACATTTAACTTGGAATATCTGAAAAATAGTTGTCAGAACTAGGTATATAGTTTTAATTGGTTTTGAAATAATAGATTCCGTAGAACTGCTACTCCGTTCAAATAAACAGCGCATTTGTAATATTGAACGGAACAAATTAACGTTGATTACGTTTGAATCGTTTCTTACAAAATTGGCCGTGGGTCTTGAAAAGGATGGTCCTTATGAGTGGAATCAAAGATAATAATAATAATAATAATAATAATAATAATAATAATAATAATAATAATAATAATAATAATAATAATAGGCAACTGATGTGAGATTCCTAATAATAATAATAATAATAATAATCGTCATCGTCATCATCACCAGTCTTTTATCGTTTTTAGTTGGATATAAAAATTCCTCAGAATTTGCCAGACCTCTCTATCATGGGCCTCACAGAAACAATACTTTCAAAATTTGTCTAGTTTGATTCTCATTTTTCATGTTCTGCCAGCCTCGGTTATGCATATCATCTTTGGGGATCCATGTCACAAATCGTGATGTTCATCGGTCTGCCATTCTTGCAACGTGACAAGCCCATTGCCATTTTTAATGGATTTTATAAAGTGTCAGACTCCTGTTTTTTCCCTACATATACTGTACTGTCTCGTAATCTGTCCATATGAGGTTGAGCATGTTTCCATGTGCAAGTTACATGCTTCTCAGTCTCTTGCTAAGGTTCCATGTTTTAGCTCCATTTGTGACTATCGAGAGGATGCATTGGTTGTATACGCTTCTTTTTAGGACTAATGGTATTTTCTTGTTCTTGTATTTAAGAAAAATGTCAACACTTTTTAATTCATATAAGTATATATATCAAAAGTATAGACATTCTTTGTCATTTTCATAGAAAGTTTTTCTAGTTCTCTGATGTTTTTCTCATTGTTGGCTTGAATGAATACAAGAATTTTACGAAATTCAAGTAGAAAAATGAGCAAACAAACATGTCTGTACTTTTCAATAACACACGTTTAAAAGAAAGACTGTTGTCTCTCTCTAGATATGTATATATATGCATATATATGAACCGACAGAATGATTATAAATTGCATTATACTACATGAAAATAACTCGTATTTGATAAACAGCCGCCATTAATGCAAAGGCCAAAATAACTGTATTAACCGGTGGCTGTTTAGGTCAATGGTAAGACCAACGTTACATTCGAGCGCCTACCCTATTGGTTGGATTTTTAATTCCTTCAAGAACCCCATTTTCTTTAATTGTTTATACTTTTTACGCTGCTTAGTTCGTCTAATATATTAACTGTGTAACGACGGGGCATTATCCCAAATTAGACTTTCTATTTTATATAACGTAATTTATAACTACACACACACACACACACACGTGTGTGTGTGTGTGTATGTTTGTTTTATTAAGGATGACAGAATGATTATAAATTGCGTTGATGAATTGAAATTCTTATTTGAAATGAGACCCTGTTTTCCCACAGTGTCCGTATCATTTGGCCTAGACAACGTAAATAGAACATACAAAAGAGGAAAATTTCCTGCAGCTGCCTCATCTAAAAAAAATTTTCGATTCAAACAATTCATTAACCACATAATAACGGGAAATCATTTCAAATAAGTGTGTCAATATAATATAACGCAATTTATGATCATTCTGTCAGATCATATATATTTTTCACACACACACACACACACACACATACACATATATATATGTGTGTATATATACTTGTTCTGTATTTGATCGACGATTGGGTAGGCGGGTATATATTTTCTCTCAAACACAACTTCATGTCGAATGATATGCTTTTTCCCAAAATTAAATGTTTTCCTTGTTCCCTGAACCAGCCTTCTTGCAGAGTCATGAATTGGTTGTCTACAGACTTAAAAAAAATTTTCTTTTTGGCTTTCATCCCTGGATTCGTTCATTTGACTTTTTACCTTTTTGACTCTTTTTACACGTCAAATTTCTTGGTGTAACCTTTGTGAATATTTCATGGGTTAGTGTTCATATCATCGTATCTCCAATGGTAAAGGGGAAATTTCAACTTTGCACGAGAAAGATAAGAGAACACATCTAATGATAGAATAGAAAATAAAATAAAAAATAACCTAACGTTTTAGAAACTTCAATTCAAGATGCAATTTCTGCTGTGAAGAAAAAACTGCAAATTTCAAAATTGCAGGATATAAATTACTTACTTCAAGGTCAGAGATAGGTGTCAAGTGACGGCACAGGGAGAATTATACTCTATAAAAATTGAAGACTGAAAAATTGATATGTACTAGACCCCTGACAAAGTTAAAAAACAAAAAACAAAACAGAACAACTGAAAAGGAATGGGGTTGGGGAATCACCAACAAACACCAGAAACAAAAACAAACAAAATAGAATATGGAGAGGAATCAGAAACTAACTTGTGGTAGGAATTGAACGTGAAACAACCGGACTAAATAATATACTTTGCAATGAAACAAATGTGACAATTTTTTTTAAAGCAGATTAAATTGAAATATAGTATTGAGAAACTTTTACAACAACTGAACAATCAAAAAACAAATTAGAGAAAAATTACTGGAACTAAATAATAAAAGTATCAGATCAAACATGATAACAGGCTGATGATGGAATCAAATTACTTATAGAAATAGCACCTTTCAGATTAACAAGAATATAAATCACAGAAATCTAAAAAAAAACAAAACGGAATCAATAAACAGTTGAAAGCAAAAGCAGTCAATTGAAATGTAATCCAAGTAAACACACCTTTGATAAAGCAATATCACCTGATGCATTGCAAAGTAAATAAAAGTGAAATGACTTTCTCTAGAGAATGTAAACACCTTGAAGGCTTTAAAACATTGTTTATCTGATGAGCAGAAAATACGTAAACGAAACTTAACCATTGTTAAAAACCAAATTTAGGCATCGAATTGATTTATTGCTTACTCAATTTATTGAACACAATTGGAATAAAGATTTCCCAGATTAATGTATACGACTTGTAGCATATTTGACCAACTCAACTCTATCTCTCTCACCCTCTCTTTCTCTCTCTCTCTCTCTCTCTATATATATATATATATATATGTGCGATGTTTTCATTGGAGAAATTTGTTTCGTACGTTCAATGTACTGCTCAATTAGTATATCTTAATTTTATAGCTCTATTCCAGTATTATTGAACACTATATTTTTGAAGACAGCAAGTCTCTCCTTTCTTCCCCCTCTCTCTCCCTCTCTTTCTCTCTGTCTCTGTCTGTCTGTCTCTCTCTCTCTCTCTCTCTCTATATATATATATATATATATATATATAAAGATAGATAGAGAGATAATTAGATTTTGGAATGAGACAGACTTAGGAGTAAAAGTAGATTGAGACTTCATTTATTAATCAATTAATTCATAAATGAATTAGATAATATGCTATACTTTTTTTGGTGGGGGGGGTCTCATCTTTAGTAGCATGTGTGTACTTTTCATTAGTTGAAAGTTTTTTGTAGAAAATAAATTTACCATCAGATGTTATGCTTGTTTTGTGAGCAAAAATGGAAATGAGTATTTCTTATAGGCCCTAATAGTAAGTCTGGACTTTATTCTATCCGCTGAGAAATCTACTGTGCTATGGTTGGATATCTTGTTAGAATTAGTAGCAGCAGCTATGGATATTTTATTGGTTATACTGCTCAGAGTGTATGGGTATTCTTAAGTATTGATTGTCATGGATACTGGGAGAGCTGGATAGTAGTTCACTGTTAGACTATTTGGGTACTCAGTAAGGATGAAGCTGTCTCTGCTTTTAGTCCAAATGGTGAAATGAGGGGTCCCTGGTACGTATGATCGAATATCTTTTGATTTATAAATTTTCAGTATCCTTATTGGAAAGTCTTATGGCTTCGAGTTGAACAAATGAAAAAGCATACATACATTTTATAAGTAGGGGTCTGTGTGACAGTGCGATGTCCCTGATTTTGGATACACTTGAAAAGGGACAGGATGTTGATGTGGGGTTGTTGGGGGATGAGGGAATATGAATTTGAAGGGGTGCGTCAGGGTTTAGGCGGAACTATAGTCTAAAGAAAAGTACGTATATTACTGTTTACTGCGTGATATTTCAAGGTTGATTTCTCCACGCTATCAATTGGATCGAAAATCCATTCATAACACTTCAAATTACCCACTCTCCCCCCTTTTTTTTCATTTAATCATAGGAACTGAGAAGTGTCAAAAAGATCAATAACTGATGGAATTGAAGCAATTTCCCACGATTCTAATCATTTGAAATGGAATATTCACCGCACAACGATTGTAAGAAAAATACGTGGACCCCCCACCGCCATCCCCTCAATGAAAAAAAGTGTTACAGATTCGCAATTCAATTATCTATGGACGAAACTGAATGAAAGTCAAGCAATTTGAAATGCACCGCTAATGGCGTGCAAGCAACACATCTCTTTAAAAAATAACTTTAGCGTGCTATCAACTACTACTACTGCTATTTCCCCTCTTCCTCCCCCTTCTGCTATTACTACTACTACTACTACTACTACTACTACTATGATGACAACGACAACTGTTACTTCTTGATCAACAATTCATTGAAAAAAACGTGCAGAAGCAGAAAACCGCGTCTAAAATGAAAAAAGAAAAGACTAGACTGATCAATAAAAGATTGTGAACAATTGTGAACATATTGTCATGAACACTTTAGAAATAGAGTGTGAGTTCAATCCTTCCCAAGGGTTGTTTCCTTGTTCCTAATTCCAGAAGTTTAATTCACAAGCCAAATTGGCCAGCAAAGCAAACATTTAGAGGTAAAAATTAACGGGTAATTGAAGAAATTATACAAAACAGGAAGTCTTTTGTTGGTTGGAGGAAAAAACATGCGCAGATTCTCTTCACTATCCGGAAAAAGATCATTCCTATAAAAAACGGTTCCCAAGCCGTTGATATAGAGAATGAATCGAGCATTCCAAGATTATTTATTTCTGCCACTTATACGCAAAACATAACACCCTTAAGAGCTCTCTTAGGCTTTATTGATACCATGGGACACATCGTGCTATCATTGTCATTATCATCATCCTTATCATAATTATCGGTAGCCTTTTTACGTTTGTAGTCTGCCATGGATGTTGCAGAGTCAATATTCTCTGAATTGTTTAGTACGTTATTCTGTGCCATATACTTTGCCGTCTTGCAATCCTTCCAAGTGATATTGAACATGATCCTCTCCTGAGCACGTTGCGTGGTTTTTTCAGTTTGAATGCCAATCTTCTGTTTAAGTTTGATGTTGCTTCTCCATATACGACAGCCAGGAGGAAGTATTGATTGTAAACTGTATTTTTTTTTAGAACTAATGGGATTTTCTGGTCTGTGAGGGTTAAGATTATTCTATCGAAAGCTAGCCAACCTAGACTGATTCTTTGCTCGATTTCTTCTTCTTTTTAGGATTTCATGGAGATTCTAGATAAAGCACTGATCCCCATGGACACCATTCAAAGCTTTGGTTGCTTGAAGTCTTTCGTAAAATCAAACTTTTTTTGAACTGGGGATCCATTGAGTTAATCATATTCTCTCTACGTAATATGAGGCAAGTGTTACTGGGTTTTATGCAAACAGTAACAAAGAAAGATATTAGATTTGGTTGCATTAATCACCGATGCCAGATTAACAATCAATTAGAGACTAGCATATGGTACGGACCCTGTTCAACACTGCCTTCAACTTTTATGATTGACTCGGTATTTAAGATGCGCTATTTTCGCCCATTATCAATTTTAACATGGGTTATTCAAGAAATTAAACGAAAAATCACCCTAGTTTCGCAAGCTTTTTGCAGAGCGGGCTCAACATTCAAAAACAAAAAGATCCCTGTAGTTTTGAAAAGACAGGTGAAGGGTCTACAATCAATGCATATCCCCAAATGTCACCTATGGGACAGAAGCATGGAACCTTACCAAAACATTGGCTCTCAAACTAAGAATAATGCAACATGCACAAAGCAGAATAATGCTTAACAACACATGAAAAGATCATTATATAGCACCTTATATCTGGGGGAAAACAGTATAATCAGTGATCTCATAGAATACATTAGAAAACCCAAATGGCAATGTGCACGCCATGTTGCAAAAACGTCTGAAAATTGGTGGACATTGCAGCTCACAACGTGCATGGCCAGAAATCATAGGCAAAATTGTGAACAGCAATATATGTGAATATTTAGATAAGTTGAGGAGATAACACGTGACATCTACGATCAAAAGTTATGTCAGGTATTGTAGAAAGTCTACATCCAATAACACTAAGAGGCTGCTGCTGCTGATTTAAGACTGTAATTAATGGGATTATGGTATCCATGTGATACGTAAATGATGCATCATTAGATACTTAAGAAGTCTTTGGAACTGAAGTCATTGCTACAACACAAAAATTGACAAAGAAACGAAGCGATACTATAACAAGTATATCAGACATGCTTATTGCACTATCAGGTTGCATAGCAAATAAAATTCGTTTAATTAATCCAGATCGTCAAAAAATGTGTTGTGAAGTTAAAGTGTATTTTTTTAATTCAAAACCCCTTTATAGCATGAGCTAAAAGCCCGATACTAGCTTAATCTAAGATTACTTCTAAATATTTGAGTCTACAATTTCCTGATTGTTGGAAACTGTGAACCAAAACTATCAACTAGATTGCCAACGTACGTTTCTTCAGTTTTTAAGCTCGTCGTGCTGGCTGGCTAGGTGTGGATGTCGTATCAATGGAGCTAGAGGGTTGATAATTCAAACATTTGCTCTGTGCAAATCGAGGATTTTTTCTTTTGTTTGTTGAAAGTTCACCCCATCCCCAAATTAGTTTCTTGTTAGGATTCAATTTACGTGAGTTTATGCGGAATTGGCCCATTAGTTTGTATCTGACAACGTTCAAACTTGTTTTT
>OY735213.1:5144103-5284103 GCA_963457665.1 Thysanoteuthis rhombus
TGATGTATCCCTTTGCTGGGCTTGCATTCTGCCAAGTGGGTCGTCATAAAAAACTTGTTGGTATCAAAGCCTGGTCTTGACTAGACTTGAGAGTTTCAAGGATCACTAATCTGACAGAAGCAACAGAAACTGAAGCTTTGTCAATGGCCTTTATATTCCACCAGGAGTTATCTCCAAAGAGACGTGACTCTTTACCTACCTATACAAGTCTTCCAGTCCCCCATACAGTCTAGATTAAAGTTTTCTGTTTTTTTTTTCTGTTTGGGGGAAAAGACAGTAATGAGGGGAAGTGCTACGAGACAGCTGATGAGAATCTCGAAAGAGGAATTTGTGGAATGTATTGAAAGGTAAATGGTGCACTCATATATGCATAGGGTTCCAAAATGAATACGTTAAAGAGGACTAAAGTGTCACTTTCCTTGATAGGCTAATTTGAGTTAATATCAAACTGATGGATATTTTCCGAGCGGACTTTTCATTAATTTTGCGAAAAGATATCTGTGTAGAATCAACTTAATTATAACATATCTGGATAAACTTACTAACCACTACCCTATCGTAAACAAACATCTCTAAAATCAACAGAGAATGATATCAGGTCTGGTTTTCACTCCTTACAAACCGTCATGTGTCCAATGTCTTTTTGTATGCTGCGTTAGGAGTGATCAATCAGAAAATTGGAAAAATGGGTGATGGATGAGTATGTTTCTTCTCTTGTCTTTTGTAGAGATTCGACTTTTCAAAGAACCAGTGTTATTAAGAGACCGATTAAACATAAAATTGTAAACTGCACATCTTTAAAAACCTATTTGAGGGTATGTGAAAGAAACGTTTTTTGTAGAAAAATAAGATTTTATATAGAATAGCCGACTGTAGTGAGACATGTATATAGCCAACCAACCAGTCAGCAAAAATCACCTAAAACTGAAAAGACTTGTATTGACTATTTTGACTGTTTTATTTCGCAGATTTTCATAGATTCAGCCAAGTCGGGGAGACTTTCCTCCAACATTGTTTAGCTACGAGCCACATCTGGTGGACAGGAGACAAGAACGAAAATATCTATATTGACAATAGTCTAGCGAGATTAGTTTGCTTATATTCTACAACAGGTAACCCTGTATTCTTTATCTGAAAAATGAAATTATTACATTTGTTTTCTCGCAGAATGGTCCATTTTGGAATCTGCATGAGTCCAGCCGATGATATAGAGTATTTACAAAAGAGAGAGTGTTTCAAGAATCTATTAAGGCAAAACTATTTAAGATATTGGCACTTATATTTCACTGTTTTAAAGAGAAACACTCGGAGTTCATTACGGCAACTTTTCTATTTGCATAAAGGAATATATATGTTTTACTTTTTGAAAATCTTGTGTCTGCATGACCGGTTGAAAATTCGTAGGAGTGCTCCCCTAGACATCTGAACACATTTTTTTCATTTTGGAAATTAAAAGAAAATACGTTTTTATGCCTCGTAAAATTTCGTGTCAGCACAACAGACACAAAACTTATAAAACTTCAAAAGTTCATATTAGTACTCTACTAAACATTCAGTCTTTAAGTCTTTTTGCTTTTTTGGAAATTTTAAACAATTCTTTCATTGGGATTTTTTATTTCTTAGAAACTCTGATAAACCTTCTCTCAGCAATGCTGAACACACCTTTTTAGCATAGAACCTTGCAATAATGCACTTCAAGTTTTCGAAGAAAATAGAAAAAAAGGAAAATAAAAAAAAGACCGTGAAAAAAAGAGAGAAACAAACAACCAAAAATATTAGGAGGAGAAAGAAATAGAAATCGAAAAGAAAAAATAAAGACGAATGAAAAAAGAAAAAAAGTGATAAGAATAAAATTGAAGAGAAAGAATGATTGAAATAAACGAACGAAAGAAAGAGAACATATTGAATGAAGGGAGGAAAAACGATATGTCAAAAGGAAAAAGAGAAAGAGAAAAAGCTCAAAATGAAAAAAAAGGGTAGAAAATAGTGGATAAAGGGAGAGAAAGAAAGAAAGAAATAAAGAAAGAGAGAAAAGTATGAATGTAAGGAAAAAAAGGAAGTAAAATGACGTTTTTATCAAATTGTGATGTACACAAAAGAAGATGACGTGCACATCAAGTTTGAAAATCTGCAACGTGGATTGTCATAACCGGGAAAATCGATAACTCACAGATAAACCAATAAGCATTGATAATTACTGGAAAGTGAGATATCGATCAGAAAATTGTGTTGAAATAAACGTAACTGGATTTGCAAGACGCGAAGTATTTCATTTTAGGAATTTATTTTTAGCAACATTCTTTCCCCAGTGTGAGCGACATTAGAGCTGGATAATGGCGGACGAGTTGACATGGATTTACTTTTTTAAGAAGTGAACGAGGAAGAAAAAGATTGAAAAAAAAGAAAGAAAGAAGCAAATGAAGGAGAAAAGGGGAGGAAGCAGGAAAGAAGGAAATAGAAGTGGAGACAAAGAAG
Source organism: Thysanoteuthis rhombus (assembly GCA_963457665.1). Lineage (NCBI taxonomy): Eukaryota > Metazoa > Mollusca > Cephalopoda > Oegopsida > Thysanoteuthidae > Thysanoteuthis > Thysanoteuthis major. Next base: position 5,146,579 of record OY735213.1, read on the forward strand.
AACAGAAAGAAAAGGAACAATGAAAAAAAAGGAATAAAGGGAAAAAAACGAAAGAGAAGGAAGAAATAAGGGAAGGAAGATGGGAAGTTAGTGTAGAAAAAATATGGAATAAAAGAAAGGGAAGGGAAAAAGAGAGGCAGAAATGTGTGGAAGTGAGGGAACGAATGATGAAAGAAAGAGATGGAAAGGGTGTGGAAATCAAGAAAAAAAAGAAAGAAAGAAGGAGAGAGAGAAAAGGGGAGAAAAACAAAAGTCGGTTTAAAAAAAAAGAAAGTATAAATTTGGTAATGTATAAAAAAAAAAGAATGAAAGAAAGAAAATCGTTGAAAGAAAAAGGTCTTGAGAAGTAAGTCCGATTTGACACTCAATAGAAAATGTTTCATCACCAATGTTTTTTGGCAGTACGCCGTGCTGTGGGTGGTCGATCAAAAAAATGGAAAAAGGGGTGATCAATTGATGAGTTTTTTCTTACATCTTTTGTTAGCCAGTGATCACCAAAATTTGGGAATTCTCAGTTGATACAGCCGAACACAAACTAAGGGACCAATTTAGCATAATCCCACATTTCGACTTGAGCCCCCATTTTAAAACAATATAAGAGGTGAATTTTCAAAAGATCTAAGAAAATAAACAAAGACACCGTTTCTTTCTAAGCATTACCCCCATCCACAGCAGAACCATTGGCCTATTAGTGTCCGTCGTTGAACGGAAACCTTTTCTCAAAATTTACCAGACCTCTCTACCATGGACGTCGCGGGGCCAGTACTCCCTGAACTTGTCTAGCTCGAATCGTTATCTTATTTTTGCCAGTCACAGTTGTGTGTATGATCTCTTTCGATCCATCTTATGAGTTGTGATGTCCCTTTGGTGTCTGGAATTCTTGCAACATAACCAGCTCATAGCCATTTCAGTTTTCTTATGGATTCTATGATATATCTTGTGTTTTCTCAATATAGTGCTGTCTTATGATTTCTCCATGTGAGTTTGAGTATGATTCTCCTGTGAACGTTGCTGATTCACATTTTGGGAGATGATCTTTTGGGATTATCTGGTTCTTGAAGGTTGTGCTTGCTCTACCGATGCTTGCCAACTTGGAGTTGATTTTTCGCCTGATTTTTCTTGATGATTTCACAGAAATCCTTTCTCCTACGTAGTCTACTTTTGGCATTGTGTTTTTGATTGTGTTTGTTGTCTTTTTACGTTTGTTCAACATAGCATTTGTTTTACTCAAGTTCATATGGGAACCAACATTCTTGCTTCCTTCATTAGGTCCGTCAAGTATTATTTTGAGATCAAGATAGTTCTCAGCAAAAAGGAAGATGTCACCAAAAAATCAATCCTAATTCCTCCAATATCCTAGTCATGGTTCGGGAAGATCATCTTGAGGCAGGCTGTAAACTTCTATCGCCTTGTCTTGAACCTTTTTTAATCTAGAAGTGCTCAGTCTTTATGCAGAAGACTGTCTTGTCGTTAGATATGTTGCAATACTGTGGAGTCTACTGCTTATTGCATGATAGTATTAATGACCTTTGGGATGTCCAGTGAGTACAAACGTTTTCTTGAAGTCGATAAATGCTATATCGAGTGGCATTTTATACTCTGCTGCTTTCTCTTTTAGAAAGTTTACTGAATGGGGATAATCAATGATCGAGTATTTTCATCTTCTCCTTCTCCTCCTCCTCCTCCTCCTTCTTCTTCTTCTTCTTCTTCTTCTTCTTCTTCTTCTTCTTCTTCTTCTTCTCGTTTTTTCTTTTTCTTCTTATAATGATGATGATGATGATGATGATCATCATCATCATCATCATCATCATCCCTGGAGAATGAAAACTACGATTTACTTTGGGACTCTGACATCGAAACGAACCACCCCATCAAAGCGAGAAGACCGGATCTGGAAATCGTGGACAAGAAGAGGAAGACCACCCAAATAATAAACGTGCTGTGGTTCGCATCTCTGCCACCATTTTCCTCCCTCTTCTGTTAGGCCACCGCTAACACTTAGAGTCGTAGACCGTGTATTTCTAATACTTTCCTCAGTAATAGAAATAGATAAAGTATGATGAAATATCGAATAGTCTAATTATACAAAGAGAGGACATCGTAACAAAATATATTTTTTAAATAAAATGATTAAAAAGGGATAGTTTCGATTTTTAAAGTCAAAAGTGAGACATCGTCGATTTTCGAATAGCTCAAAGTTAAAATTTCAGTTGTAAACGATAAAGTTTAGAATGAGTCTTTGATGAATTCTATTTTGGTCCTTAAAATTAGGTGAGGCACCAAAATGGATCATAACTCAAATTCTACCACTTTAAAGACCAAAATAAAATTTGTTACACCAAAATAGAGCAATATTCACAAAAGCTGCATGTGATTTCTAATCGGGAGTTAATTCTCACTCATCATGTATATTCCATAAGCACAATAGATAAGCATATGAAAGTGTGTGCGTGTGTTCGAATGTCTAGTTATGCTGCTTCTTCACGTAAGATCAGTGTCTTGCGAATCAAAGCAGGCACACGTTTCTTGGGATTCGGAGCAGACAATTAAAGAATCGACTTCAAGAATTCCACGTGAAGAGCGAAATGATCGTAGTCAAGGATGAAGTCCCTCGTATAATTTGATAGTGTTTCAAGTCATGGTTTCCGTTCGTCAACTCGAAGTATACAATGCAACTTATGTTTTCCAGATTGTCTCTTATCTCTACAATCATATTCGGTTATGAAGTTTAGCAAATTATGATAAGTCGATGGACACACACACACACACACACATATATAAATAGGGATATAGATATAAATGTATACATACATAAATGTATATATATATATATATATGTATATATATATATATATATATATATATATATATATATATATATATATATATCGTAATAATACAGGGTTATAAGTTATATTAGATTTATTTCACGACGATCAATTTCTTGCGAACGGCTAAAAATAGACTGCATTCGTCAGGTAATATTCAATCTTCCATCCGACGAATGTAGCCCACTTTTAGCCGTTTAAAAGAAACTGATAATCGTAAAATGAATCTAGTGTAACTCATAATCTCGTAATATCATCATTATAGTTTTCCTATATATTAACATATTGAGCTCTGTGCTTATATGGATTATTACAATATATATATATATATATATATATATATATATATATATATATATATAAATGAAAAGGCCAAAATGACTGTTTCCATTCAATATTCTTCCCTTCCTCGTTCACGGTCTCCATCAGCTCTATTTGTTTCTTTCAACACGACAATTCTATAGACTGTGAATAAGCAAAACAGGATTCAGAGTTGAGACTGTTATTTTGGTTTTTCCATTACTGATGGCTCAATGGTGAGAGCCAAGCTAAGTTAAAGCTGCTACCCTACCGATAGAAGGTTCGATTCCTGTAGCAACCTATTTTCTCTAATTGTTTATTCTATTTACGTTGTCTAGGCCAAATGGTACATTCACTGGCTAATGACAAGTGATAATTTCGAAGAAGACTTTTTATATGATGTAACGCAGTTTATGATCATTCCATCAGATCATATATACATTTCTTAATAACATAATTGTTCGTGTTGAGAGAAACACTGAGAGCAGATGAAGACTGTGAACAAACAAGACAGGTATTTTGAGCTGAAACTTATGGGAGCTATTCTGGCCTTTGTATCATCAACAGCTATCAAGCTCAATTGTGAGAGAAATGCTACATTGATGCAGATACTATACATACATATATATATATATATATATATATATATATATATATATATATATATATATATATATATAGCCTGTTATACATTTATTTGTGAAATCATATTGTTCAAAATATTCTGTACTGCACCAAAGAGCTCTGTTCAAGGTCCTATCATAATTAAATGTGTTCTTTCAAAGCGTACTTAGTTACATTAATTTGTACAGAATTACCTCATTTATACTACACCAAAACACATGCTAATCAGAACTGTATACTTCATATATATATATATATATATATATATATATATATATATATATATGTATGACTGGCGTATCGATGAGGTGTGTCATTTGTGGTGTCATGCTGCTTTGTGTGTTCGATTGGTTGTACTGGAGGAATTTTATCTGATTCAGTGAAACGGTTCGTGTGTGTATGAGTTTGCAGATTGGTATGCATGATAACCAATCAATTAACTTTTAATGCCTGAAATATATCAGAGAAATGAATCGAAACAGTGGAAGTTGATCTGTTCAAGGCTTTGGGAGAGATTTTATTTGACTCGGTGTCAAGGTCGTTTTGACTAACGTGTGAGTATGAAAGTATACATATCTATTTCTTGATAATGACCGATGATGGTCAAAAGATCTCGAACCAATAACCCCATTTTTTAAAATTGTTTATATCATTTACATTGTCTAGGTCAAATGATACATTCATCCAAAATGTAATGGGAAGCCATTTCAAATAAGAGTTTCAGTGTGGTATAATGCAATTCATAATCATTCCGTCGGATCATATATTCATTTCTTAATAATATATATATATATATATATATATATATATATATATATATATAACAAAACAAATGCACATATTTTTGTTTGAACTTGGATTGAGTGCTTCATGCTTTCACATACTGAATTAGAGCAAAGAATAAAATGATGGATAAATTAGAATCAAGCGGCAATGACCGTTGACGTCATTAGTATGACCTACAGTGACATGATTTGCGTGACCTGCAGTGACGTCATGGACTCTTATTCCCATATGCACCAATCAGAAATCGCTATCGATTGACTAGTTATCGATGCATTAACAGAAGGGAACGACGCTTTGAAGAATCGGAAGACGTTCGCCGCCGCCACCACCGCCACCATCGCCGCCATTGTACCCCCCCCTACCTGATTCCATTTTTCTGTCACCCTTCCTTGCATAACTGTGCCATCCATCTTCCGCCATTTTGAAACGCGTCTTTGTCTGTCATCCGAGTGAGGAAGTGATTGCTTCGTCAAGATGAAGTGCTGCTTGTCGAAAATCGGACATGTTTCCATCCTCAGTCGGGTGGAAACACAGTTACAAGTGGGTTTTTTAATGCTCCTTCTTGCCCTATTTATCTTTCTCCTTCTCTTTTTTTCTAACTATCTCTATATACCTTGATCTATATATCTATTAGAAAATGTCAACAAAAACTGTCAACATAGATCAACATCGAGTTTTCACCCTTTTCTTAGGTGATTCGGGCTGGCTATCTCTGAATGAATATATTGCGCGTACAGGCTACACCAAAAGAGCCTAGGGGATGAAAATCTGCCCCTTATCATGTCAAGGGAGAAAGATTTTCCTGTTGAATCATCAACAGCCCAAAATAGGTTTTTGATAGCAAGTTCAATTTACAAAATGCCTTTTGAAACATTAGACACTTATTTAATGTGATAGTATTCTCGCTAGTTCTTGTAAAAAAATTTTTTAGTGATCTCTACCAAAGAAAAGGAAAGAGAATTACTTTTTCATTGTTAAGCCGTTTTCCAATTTTTGTTTTGAATTGATCACCCCCAACACAGTATACTACCAAACGATGTTGGTCACATGATAGTCTTTAATTTGATCCCATTGGTATATCCATCCAGCTGGCTGTCTTCTTATCTGATGAATAGAGTCATTTTATTTGTTTCTCATCGATTATTTCATATTGCTGGCCTACTTCAGAAATGTTCTTTCAGATGGAACGTTTTTTTTCAGCAAAATCGTTTGCTTCAAGTTACTCAAAAACGTCTTTGACGACGAGGGGATAGTAAGTATCACCATATGTGACTCGTGGTTTGTGTCACTCAGACTGTATGCAAACAAACATATATCATCGTCAAGTACATCAGCTAGTCAGAAAGAAATCTAGTCGATTTTCACGTAGGTAATACACGTTTATATATATACCACCGTGCACTCAGCATTCATCATTTTCCACCTCTTAACATCCGTCCTTGGCTACAAGCCTTCCCCGGGATTCGGCACACCTCTCAATCATGGGCGTCTTGGTGCTAATATCTTTTAAGTTTTTTGTGCAAGATTCACTTTATGAGTCGCAATATCTGGCCTTTGTCACATGGCTTGTCCATTGACATCTGAGTTTTCTTATCTTTTTAAAAAAAAATCTCTGTACCCTGTTTTGTTCCCATATAGCGTGTTGCCATGTGATCTTATCATGTGATTTTGAGCATGAATGATCTCTGAGTACTTTGCATGGTCCTCATTTTGTGACATAAATTTTTTTTAACTTTCAGATTTAAGATCCAATGGTGACACTCAGGATTTATCAAGTACACCGCAAAAATTATCTTCTTTGGTTACAAAAAGGTAGTTACTCAGTTTTCGTTGATTGAAGAGACTTCTCGCTTTCTTTACTAATTGTAAACATGAAGAAGATAGTACTGTGGATAGGCAAAAACATTATGGGGATAAAAAAAAGTAAGAATCATTTCAGTAGTCAACAACTCTCGGAATAAGATGAAATCTCTTTTTTAAAATATAACACAAGACATATATTCACCATATACAATTTGAACATGATACCTTCCTCTTAAAATAATCACCGAAAGTCACCGTAATTTCTACCGTCATCATGTCACAGATCATTGATTGGTATACTTTTCTTTACTTTTCAAAAGATGAATCGTTGGATCGAAAAATGATGCTGCAAATGATTCTTCTGTTGTGGCCCCGTTTCAGTAGGAGACTGACAAGACAAAGGAAAGCGGTCGTTATTCATTTTGGCAGTTAAGTCCAGAGAAGGAATAAGGAGAATTACAGAGCCATATCCACCCGTGGCCTAGCTTGCAATTCAACAGGTTTTCTTGCTGCTCATCCAAGTGATTATTCAAAGAAGAATTGGATTTTATCATTTTGATTTAAAAAATTTTAATTATTTCTTATCTGAAAATTGACAGATGTGAACACACACACACACACACACGCATGCATATGGAAGATAGTGTGTGTAGTGTTGATTCATATATTGTTGTCATTTTTTAGTGTAAACTATTATTTGAATTAGATACATGTTTGCATTCGTTATGATACCCCCAAATTATGACGATAAATCCCCATAGGCGTGAATTTTATACTTCTGAGATTTCCTTTCTCAGCCTTAAGTTTGTTAACCATTATATAACTGATTTAGAAACTAATGATTTCTTTTACTTTCACAGATGTTCAGGAATATCCCCAACATCGTAGGGGTTTCTCAATGTCAATATTCTCACAATTCACTGTAATATATATATATATATATATATATATATATATATATATATATATATATATATATATATATATATATATATATATATATATAGAGAGAGAGAGAGAGAGAGAGAGAGAGAGGAAGAAATGGATGTATATGATCCGACAGGAAGATTATGAATTGAGTTATACAGATACGCTTATTTGAAATGATATCCTGTTGTTATACGCCTCATATATAACTCGAGCTAGACAACGTAAATAAAATATAAAATGAAAATAGGACTGCTGCAGGAATCGAACCTGTGACTGATAGGATAGCTCCTTCTTTTCCTATCGGTCGCTAGTTTTATTTCTACAGCTGCCCCATTTTCTCAGATTATTTATTCCATTTGGAGTGAGACACTGCGTAAGGACAAGGATATCGTTTCTTCAAAATATAACGCAATTTATGATTATATATATACATATATATATATATATATATATATATATATATATATATATATATATGTGTGTGTGTGTGTGTGTGTGTGTGTGTGCGCGTGTGTGGATACATTTTTGGATGTGTTATGATACCCAATGAATAGGACTATTTTATTCATCTAATAAATATCATTAGTCAAGACGTTCTAAGATTTATTCCTGCAGCTATAACGACTTAGCTAAACCCTTGAGCAGTAAAAGATGGCAATAGCAGAAGATGTGGCACATTAAATATGTAATTGATTACAGAGAGCGCAAAGATCTTTCCTCCAACAACAACCCAAATAAAACGGAAAGATCGACAACATCAACTCAGAAGATAACAATCCCAGCGGCGAATAATTATTAATGTTATCTTGACAAATGCTGGTCAATCTGGAGTCAGTTTCTCATTTGGGGGGAAAGTGATAAGAAGAGATGCTGCCAAGACAAATACTTTGGCTCTACCTTGGCTGAGGTACAAATAGAAAGGAAAGAAAAAAAATATAGGAAAGAAAAGAAGGGAGGAACGAGCGAAAGGAGAAAGAGGGAGAATGAAGGAATGGGAGGAAGGAAGGGGTGTTCGAATAAAAAGAAAAAACAGGAAAGAAAGTAACGAGGGAGCAGGGAATAGATTTAAGATAACGTTGATCAAGAAAGGGAGAGATCAGTTGAGGGAGAGGAAGGAGCGATATAGAAGGAGAGGGAGTTTGTTGAGTTTTAAAGAATAAGAGTAGCAAAAGAGGAGTTGGAGAGAGAAAGGAAGGGAGGAAAAAAGAGAAAAGGACAGGGTCAAGGTTTCAGAAAGAAGAAAAGAAAAAAAACGTACCATTCTGCTTACAAGACCAGTCCAGACTATTGAACTGATTAATTACGTTGTTTTTTACGCAGTATTTTGACATTTCATAGCCTTTTCCAGGTAAATATTTGTTATTAATTTACATCATCTTCATATCCCTTTTTATATCCATATTGATCATACTTTTTTAGTTTGTTTGTCTGTTCAGACGGGGTAGGGGGAGATGATTTTAAAAAATCGGTGATGCATTATTTCTATAGAAAGAGGAAAGGAAAAATAAAGTCGAACAACACGACTGCCTTCCGATATTCTTGAACCAGTACCCGACAACATACTGGCGCAGTCACCGGGAGTAACGTTGATGAGTGGGTAATCGTTTACATTCTCAGAACAAAATCAGCATCCAGAAATTGCTTGATATTCCTATAAGATGGCCTGTCCATTGCCATTTAAGGTTTTTAAAAGATAAAACGGAATCTCTAACTTTCTCTTTTTTGGCCTCAAATGCTACACTGTCTAGTGGTATCTCCATGTGACATAAAGTACGGTTGTCTTTTGTGCACGTTGCATGATTCTCAGTGTGAGGGTCAATTTTTGGGGTTGGGTTTCATGTATCGTGGCTTTTTGATAAAACAGAATAACAAAGACAGGATGAACGTGGCATAACGGTTAGAAGCACAGAAAATGGAATCGGCAAACCGAGTTCAAATTCCGGCTTGGGTAGTTTGGGCTCACTTTGCAAAAATGCTATCCAAGAAGGCATGAATCCATCGCTTCTCTCCCAGCTACAGACAAATAGCACGGTAAGCTGGAATCGGACTCATGACACTCCATGTCGGAGGCTTTTAGTACTTAGGAGCAACAATGATTAAAGTGAAGGTCAATACTAGTAGAACTATTAATAATATCAATGTGCAATACTTTATCTAATATAATGAATGAAATTGGTTTACTTTTTTAGTAACTTCTAGTATAGATATGCAAATCCAACCACATTTGCACAAGTACTCGATGACACATATGTGCACACATAGATACACTTGATTTTAATAATCACCAGTATAGATATGTAAATCTGGGAATATTTGCGCAGGCTCCCAGTGACACATATATGCACACATAGATATCTTTACTTTTAGTAATTACCAGTATAGATATGCAAATCTTGGCATATTTGCACGAACACTCCACGACACTTATATGCACACATAGATACCTTTACTTTTAGTAATTTCCAGTATAGATATGCAAATCTGGGCATATTTGCACAAATACTCAACGGCACTTATATGCACGTATGGGAACCTTCATTTTTAGTAACTTACTGTTTGAATATGTAAATCTGGGCATATTTGTACAGACTATCAATGACACAGATATGTTCGTGACTCTCCGCCAGTTGTCTGGAGATTTATTTATCCACAAATTTATGTACAAACGCACATTAATGCATGAATATTTATAAAGAGGCATGAGTGTATACTTCTCAGATGGCATCATTTCCCGCTCTATATAAGTTGATATCATCGTCCTTATTTGAACAGGTCTGGTTAGTAACTCATTAAAAACCTCCTCGTGACAATAGTCTTTTGAGAACATGGTGTGGAAGGGGTGATCAAGTAAAAAGTTTGAAAAAGATGTAATCGATAAATAAGTTCCTTCTTTCGTCTTTTGATGGACAGTAATCACTAGGTGGTCTGATTTTTTAAAAGAAACTTAGGGACCATTTTATCATACACTCACATTATGAATTGATTTCTCGCAAAAAAAATCCATTTTTGGCGGTAATTTCTGAAAAACAAAACGAAAACATAGTTTTAGACGTAATAAGAAGTAAAAGTTTACATTTTCAGCCATCGTCACAACATATACGTGCAATGCATACATAGTAAGCCCAAGCCAGACCCACTTAAAAACTGAAGAAACATATGCTGACAACTCTAATTGACGCTTTCTGATAACAATATTCCCCCCACTATTGCAGACAATCTTCGTCTTTATTCATTCTAAATTGATTGAATTGAGTCATTTTTTCCTCTGGCCTTCAGCATGCATGCGTATTACGTTAAGAGAAATAAAGTTATTTCAGATCCTTTCCATCTAACAACTGAGACTATCAGTTTACTGATAATAATGAACAACACAAATTAGACCCTTCATTTATTTCCGACCTGAATGCTGTAGACTGAAGGTCTGAGAAGTTGCAATGTAAAGCAACTGAACTTGAGATGAAAGAAATATTAATCATCAATTGTAATGGAGGTGTATGATTCATCTGGTGAAATAAATCAAGTTCATAGTTATTTATCAACGTTTTCTTAGTGTATTATGAATCCACGTTAAACCAATGCATCCTCCCGATAGTCACTTATGGAGCTGAAACATGGAACCTGACCAAGAGACAGAATCACAAACTGAAAAGCATGCAACTCGCACGTGAAAGAATCATGCTCAACCTCACATGGAGAGATCAAAAGACATCTCAGTATATAAGGAGGAAAACGGACAAATTTAGAAAATACTGGCCCCGTGATGCCCATGATAGAGAAATGTGGCAAATTCTGGAAAAGTTCTTTATCCAACAACGGACGTTAAAAGACTGATGATGATGATGATGATTGCTATACACTTGTGAATAAGTTTATCAATATCAGCAGAAGTGGCGGCTATAAGTCCACTGTTTTCCAATTCCATAACGAGTGTGATTGAGCTAATCTCAGTCATGGTATATTCTCATAGTCCTGAGGGGACTTCTGTCTTTGTAGCATTCATCTTTAGCTCACTTTTTTGGCTTTGTCTCATCAGGTCACTCAACATGTTCGTGTAGATTTTCCATGGTTTCTGTCCTGAAAACATTTTCACCACAGCAATTTAAACTGCTCAAATCTCTGTCTGTGTTTGTTCTTTGTATGAATAGTTCAGCTATTCCATTGCGAACCCACCCACCCCAAAAAAACTCCCCAAAAGATGCATCTTATGTCTTCTTCGTCTGGAGACTTTCTGCTTCTGTCATTTCGTAGCAAAAAAAAAAAAAACGACACTGTTTGCTGTTACACCGGGGTTATCAAAGTTCTCTTTCAAAATGTCTGTCAGTTCTACTTTCATTTTTGAGGCAAGAAGCCATCGTTGTATTCTCCATTCATACATGTATATATAGACTAGAAAGCTTTATAGCTTTTTGTGTCGATTCACTTACTTAATACTTAATATCTCTTAATGTAATTTTATCTTTCTGGGATCATCACTTATCTACTATGTAACTGTTTCGGGGAGTTTAAAAACTGAGCAGTTATTCTAACATGACACCCCACCAGCGTTGATCAAATACCACTTCCCTTTCGGCTAAACTTGCATTAGAAGAAGCTACTCGACCATGGGCCATCTGCATTTAATGAATCAGCTGACAGAAAAAGTAAAAAAATACAAGGTGCCACTTGCTTTAGCATTTGTAGACTACAAAGAGGCTTTCGACGCTGGATATTCCCATGGTCATGAAGGATATCACTTTACAGGGTGTAGATCCCGTATACAGCAGAGCACTGTAACATATGTACATTCACAGCAGTTCCTTTATCAGGCAACGTGAAGACTCGAGGCTTTTCCAGGTCAGAAAAGGGGTAAGACAAGATGATACCAGCTCACCCAAACTCTTCATAGTCTGCTTTGAAATGATCATCAGAAACTTAGATTAGGAGAATGAAGGAATCAAAACAGACAGCGAATATCTTAGCTACTTCAGAGTTGCAGACGACATCACCTTTCCTGCAGAGAACCTACATGACCTCCAAATTCTTAGACAATTCATTTAGAATTCCATATAAACACACAGACACACACACACACACACACGGACATATGCATATGTGCATGTGTGTATCTGGTGTGTGTGTGTAAAAAAGAACCAAGAGAAAGAGAGCGAATAAGTGCATCAGCTATCTATAAAAGTTTCTAAGGTCACAATAAAGAAGAGCAATTTTGTTTATTTCAGCCACAATTCTAATCAAAGTTTCTGCCTGGGTCCACGATTGTCTCAACTGAAAGATGTCATTGTCACGTCCACCGAGGATTGGAGAACATGGCTAGAACGAAATTTCACAAGAATACGAAGAGAAAAGATGGAGAAGAAAGTTTGACGTCAAGATTCCTGCGTCCAACCTTTGATTAAATTGTACCGATAATAAATTTCTGCCACTCGTGTACCGAATGTGAGAAGATGAAGAATATTGAAAATTTGGTATAACATGCGCGTTGCTGGGCCGATTGAATAATTCGAATAATGATTGTGCATGCTCCTGCAACATCTACATATAAACTAGTATTCAGGAAATCTATCTATCTATCTATCTATCTATCTATCAATCAATCTATCTATATATATATATATGTGTGTGTGTGTGTGTATATATATATATATATATAATTGTGTCATCCGCAGACAGCTGTTTCGATGTTTTACATATCTTCAGTGTGCCTAACATTCGAAAACTCTGTTTACCACTAACACTAGAACATACTGTTTACCACCATCACATTCACCTGAAGAAGGTCGTAGAATTGGTAGGCTAAAACAAACAATAATAATATATACAAATATATAAGCAGTGATATATATATATATATATATATATATATATATATATATCAATATCAATATCAGCAAGTTATATTCTACTCGTGTTTCATCTTTCAATACTTTTATCTTTTGGGAAACTTTAAAAAAAGTTACACATATAAGTATATATATGTATATATATATATACATATTCCGGGAGAGACATACATATATAGATAAAGATAATGTGAATATTTTCCTATGAAATCATTTGCCCTAAAAAAAAATAAAAGAAACTTCAATCATTAAATCTCTTAATGCGCTCTTCAATCAATGTACTGGTACATTACGTATATCTAAAATCATTCAAATGATATGATTATTTATTGATAAATCAAATGATTACTTGAACGTGCTCAACATCTAAATGAAATTTTGATGATAGGAAACTGCAGATAGTGAGACCAATGAAAGCAAACCTGCGGATGATGTAAAAGTCTCTGTAGAGGAGACCACTGAGAGAGAAATCGTGGATAAAGGGATGCGAAGAGAAAAAAATATAAATTTTATCAATTTATATTGAAAAAAAAAAAAATTTTAATCTATAATCCGATGCTTATGAACCCTTATGACATAATTATTCTGTGCAATTCTTCAGTGTTTTTTTTTTATTACGTCACTATTGAATATCGTATGAAGTTACTGGAGACCGACAAATTGTGTTATAAATATGCATGATAATAAACTAAAAAAATGAAATGCTCTCCAGCCACCACATGATGGCACCTGAACACCAATAGCTACAAATGACCAACGGCGAAGTGATGAATTTTCGTGGTGTAAATATTAAACAAAACAAAAATTTACCCTGAATCTAACCATCGTTGTACCTATCAATATGAAGATGTCAATTATATGTGGACCAAATGACCCCATGGGAAAGATCTTATTAACGCATACGTAATAGGGTCCTTCTGATTAGTGGTCATGTTATATCAACGTGGCACAACAGGTTCTCGAGATATTTAAAATGGCTGGATACATTCTGGGTAGATTCTGCATTTGATTTTCAGAATTTTCCAAACGTCGTCTCTACAAGACAGATGCAGGTATTCTACCATCTTCAGTCAAAGGTTGTTCCATCCAGATTAAGTATTCTTCATTTTATTCACAAACCGAATAAGTTTGTCTTTCGAAAAGGAATGTGATATGGTTATACCTGATAAAAGACCGAAAACCATTCACAGAAGGAGGCTGAGTGGTCTTGAACAACCAAATGGTAACACGTTTGGTGAATGGGGGCAGAAAAGACGCAAAACGTGACTCTTGAAAAGAAGAAGCGTTTCGTCTTGAAAGAATTCGATTTTCTGTGGAATGAGATTGTCTTCAAGACTCTCTAACGTGTATTTGGGATCAGGAGAAGAGAGTCAGGGGGATGGGTGAAACTCAGACGGTTCTTCACATCAACCTTCTCCTTTCTTTTCCGTTCTGAGCTGCATTAGTTCCGACAATCTTGTTCGGAGCAGATCAATTTGAAATTGAAGGAGAGCAACGAACGAGCTGTGTTGGAAACTACTTCGTTCGAACAATGTGCGGCCGTGAGTAGAACGTGCGTCAACGGGTGCGGACCTCACGCACTCCCCAGACATAGGTAATTACAGATGATGGAATGGAATAGATAGAACAGATAAAAACACTTTTTTACCGTTTAACACGGACTCCCCCCAACTAGATACACAAACAACTAGTTTACCAATTCTACAAGTCTTGTACAGTGTGTTATGGCAAACATCGATATGTTATATATTATAATGATATTACAGATTCCTCACCAGAAGTAATTCGGAGGACTTGGACGATTGGATATGTTACTGCTTAGGTAAACCAGAAGTATGAAATAAATATAATCATGTAATGAAGGATATAACTTGATGGCTAAATTTGAATAACTTCTGTTTGTAATCTTCCATATAGGCATTCATTCATATTGGGAAGATCATTCAAGACCAGAGGGATGCAAATGTAAATGCCCTTGATAATGTTCTGCGTAGTCTTGACCAGTTGGATCAGGGTTCACACCGTGATCAAATCAAGTGCCACAATAAGGGCGAGGACTAAAATAATATTTTCGTGGAGGTTTCTGCCCCAAACATTTGAGTGTGAGGTTTCCCTGGTTCCCTGTGCCTTATCATGTCCTGTCAGTGTTCGGGTATATAGGTGATTCTGTAACCCATTTGGTAATGTGTCGTCCCGGAATGATGGAGTTCGAAGGATATGGATGCGTGTTAAAATCTCATGATAAGTTTCTTCTCTATTTTAAATCCATACTCCCCACTAAACTGTCGTAGAATATAAAAACAATCTGAACTTAGTATTAAAAGCAAGAAAACACGATGAAATTAATGAAAAAAAATAATACAGAAATACTGAAAATTATTCAAATGATATAATTATTTTATTGATTGATTGACTCATTAACTAAATTTATTCGCCAATCAAGAGGAATTCTGACGATGGATCCACGTACCACTGCGGATAGTGTGACCCATGAAAGAGAGCCTGCAGATAATGTAGGGACCTCTGCAGAGGAGACCACTGAGAGAGAAATCGTGGATAAGGGGGATGCAAGCGGGGAAACCATTAATCATATCATTCATATTTAAAACAAATCAATTTTGATCTATAATCCGATGCTTATGAGCGTTGATGGCAATTATTTCGTGCAATTCTTCATTTTTTTATTACATCACTATCATACATTACATCAAGTCACTGGAAACCGACAAAGTGAGTTATAGAGATACGTGATTTTATTATGCGTGCTTACAATCAAAAGCAAGAAAACATGATGGAATCAATCAGAAAAAATGATATTAATGATGATGCATGATTTCGAAAACTTTTTCCACAATTGAACACCTTGTTGTTTGTGCTGTTCAGATGAGATCTGACCTATTGATTATGATGGATGAACATATGGAGATGCAATTGGCGCTAATCACGCACATACGCACACATGCATATGTATATATATATATATATATATATATATATATATATATATATATATATATATGTTTTCTAATCAGCAAGCAAGAGAAGACGAAGTCCATTCAAATAAACTGGCTATGCCTATCCATATTGAGAGGAAAACAGTTGAAATTATTTGCACGTAGACACGAGCGTGAGCATATCAGAAGTGCAAAGCTGAGATTCTCCGGGTTGGTCTTTCGGCAACTCATGGGAACAAATATTTGGTTTTTCTGAGGATTTCTTGATGTTTCTTTATTCAGTACATCTGTCTTGATTCCTTGTCTTCGTTGTCTTTCTTTGATTAAGCGTACTTAATTGTTGTTCTTCCCTAAAAAGACAAAAGAAAATGGTGTTAGTTTCAAGGTCACATGATTCAGCTCAAATTGAGACGATAAACAGGAAGAAGCAAGGAAAAAATGAATGATCAGAAGCGAAAAAGACAGAACAAGATGCAAAGAAGAATAGAAAGCAAGAAAGATGAAGAATGAAATTTAAAAAAAAAGAAAGATCAACAAACAAAAAAGAAAAAGGGAGGGAGAAGATGGAAAGGAGATGAAACAGACAAATATAAAAAAGGAAGAGAGAAACGAACACAAAGAGAATAAAAAGAAAGATGAAGAATGTTTAAGGAAAGAGAGAAATAGGTAAAAATGAGACGAAATGCAAAACCCAAAAGAGTAAAGATAAATACAAGAATGGAAATGAAAAATTGAATTAAATAATCAGAAGAAAGAATGAAATAAAGGAAATTGTAAGAAGTAAAGTGAATAAAAAAGAAAGAGGAAAGGGAATGAAGAAAAAGAAGTAAAAAACAATAGACGATATCACGTGACCAACATGTCGGGTTGAATATAATCCATTAAAACTGAAGAAACCTAGGCTCACCTATCGTGATCGTTTTAGCTGACGGTTTTCTAAATAAAAAAATGGTTAAGAAAACATTGAATAACTCTGGAGAAAAAGTAGCACAGGTCATTCCCAGTTGTTAGATAAACTGTTCACAATCTTTTCAGTCCGATTCCTCTCCGTTTGTCCTTGTCCTGTGTCCAGTTGATCTTTACTAATATAAAAAAGAGGCAATTAAACCAAGTAGATGCTCAACTGAAAACTAACATACCAAAGCGAGAAATCTTTTCGAAGGGTTGATCAATAGACCCTCAATGAAAACTCGAATTAGGTTGGGTGGGAATTTAAAGAAATATACACCTCGATACATTAAAATTACGCATCTTGTCTGTATTCGATGAGAATCGGTAGATAAGTACTCATATTCCCCCTGCACACGGTAATTTGTCACATGCTATAAGGATGAATGAAGAAAAGGGACCAAAACTTCGCTCTTGAAAAACATCTATCAGGGAAAATCGTCGTCAGGAATAAACACAATGGAAAATGAAATAGAAAAATGATCTAAAGAGAAAGATTAGGAAAAAGGAGAGTGAAGAAAATCGGGGAAGAAAAAAATTCATTCAACAGAAAAAATTGCAGTTTAGTGATAGGTTCTGTGAATTGTCGATGACAAAAAGAACGTTGGATTGTAATTTGGGTACTCCTAAGAAATATTCAGTGAATTTTGTTCGTGCATGCGTACGTGGTTATGGGTGAGTCAGTGTGTACGTATGTGAATACATGTGTATTTGTTTGTCTGCCTCTGTGTGTGTGTGTGTGTGTGTGTGTGCGTGTGTGTATGTGTGTGTGTGTGTGTGTGTGAAGGGTGTGTGGTGTTTTGGTAGCTGCTATTCTCTTTCTTTGCGATCGTAGTATTATTGTCATCGTCGTGTCGTCATAGCTGGTACTGTCAAGATTTGCCGTCTTGTACGTCAGTTTTTGCTTTTGAGATAAAACGAACAGGAAAAGAAGAGAAAGAAGAATGAGAGAGAAACAAATAAAATGTAGAAAAGAAGCAATAAACGAAAATCTTGGAAGTTCGAGTAAACATTGTACCGCGCATCTTCTTCTCTGTACTTCATTCATCTTTCGTTCCTCGAACGTGACTCAAGCTCGTTGCTGCTGAGAATTAGGCCCAGTCAAAGACGGAACGAATGTCTTTGGATTTTCTCTAGTCTCATGACCTTGCTGGTTCTACTTGCCCTTTTTTCCTTGTTTTATCACATTCCTCTTCTGAAATGTCCGGGTTTTTTTTCCACCTTTTTTTTCCTCCCAAGTACAATCGACAAGGTCATAGAACGAAGAAAAAGAATTCTTGTATTCTTCATTTCTTGTATTTTCAAAAAAAAAAATTCTCTCTTTTATCTTTCTTTTTTCCCTCTTTCCTTGCTATTCTACTCACTTTTCCCTCTTTACTTCTTTCCCTTCGTTCTCTTTGGATTTTTTAGTTTCATGACTTTACCGATTCCATTTTTGTCATCTTTTTCATCTTTTAGATTTTATTCTTATTTTCCATCAATCATTCTTTCTCTGGTGCGTCGTTTGAAAGAAAAGTTGAAAATCTGTTGTCTTCGCTTTTTCCTTCACTCTTTTCATTTATTCATTCAAATGAAAGAGAGAAGAAATTAATGCCATTGGAGTGAAAAAGATAGATTTCAAATCACATCTAAAATAGGGACGTAATACAGAAACATCTAAATTGGCAACACTGAGCAAAGGACATTTCAGTATGTCAGTCAGTGTAGACAGTAAATGTTAGAGATGCAAGCGCATCTAAAAGGGCACAATCAAGACAAATGAAGAAAGACAAAAATATAAAGATCAGAGAAAATACATCACGTTAAAAAATGAAGATGTCACTCGTGTTACTTTCATCTTGATTTTAGTTGCTTTTCACTCTGCAACCACTCGGACCGTCGGCCTACGGTAGTGAGTAAACAATGATTTTACAGCTGTAGACGTACGGTCGGAGTAGTTGCCCTCGATGAAAGAGAACTAAAATCAAAATGTGAGAAAATCTCAACCAGAAAAAACAGTAAATGTTGACAATAGATCATAGAATAAAAAAAATGATCAAGAAAACAATTGCTGATGTGAATCAAAGGTTGAAAAATAGAAAAACGAATTGAAGAACAAAAGAACGTTATTAGAAACTGTCGACCAAAACTGTCAACACATTTGACATATGTTTCTTCAGTTTTTAAGTGCATCTACCTATGCATGTGTCTCGCAGTTGGAAAGCACCTAGAGAGCCAGATGAAAAAAAAACACACCACCTATGTCTACTTTTTTGCCGTTTTAGAATTAGTCAGACACTTGGTTCTCCATTAACTCGTGAGAGAATCTGAGAAATATGCAAAATATGATTTGATCTGTAAGTTTCACTGATTTCGCGATGTTGTTTTCCCACAAAATTCTTTCATGAACTTAAAAGTTCTGACTCTTACATTTCATCTTCGTTTTGATTAGATTTTGATTAAATTTTGATGAGTGTAATCTGAAAACTTTGGATTTGGATGAATCTTAGGGCCTGGATTCTACATTTGATCTGATCCATGGACAGATGATCATATTGATCAAGCTATTCAAATTCTTCGAGCTTTAGGGAAGTACCTCTTACAATTGTACCAATACTTCGTCGCAGACATTCAGCTGAAGAACTAAAGACGAACAAAATGAAAAAGAAATGATACTATCAGATACATTAAGAGAGAAACTAAAACAGGTCTGGTCGGTCTCTCAATAGAAACCGTCACATGCCCAACATTTTTTGGCAGCATGTTGCGTTGGACATGATCAATAAAAGATTCTGGAAAGAGGGGTGATCAGTGGATCATCATCATCATCATCATCATCATCATCATCATCATCATCATCATCATCATCATCATCATTCTTTCAACGTCTGTCGTTGGACGTACACCTTCCCCAGGATTCGCCACACTTCTCGATCATGGGCGTCGCAGTGTCAGTACTTTCTGAAGTTGTCTAGCTCATCTCTCCATCTAATATTCCACCGGCTTCGGTTGTGCATGTGATCTCTAGGGATCCATGTCGTGAATCGCAGTGTACATCGGTTGTCTGCCATTCTAGCAACATGGCCAGCCAACTGTCATTTAAGCTTTTTAATGGATTCTATGATGTCCCTGACTCTTGTCTTTTCTCGGATGTACTGTGCTGTCTTGTGGTCTCTCAAAATGAGGCCCAGCATAATTCTTTCATGTGCACGTTGCATGGTTCTCAATTTCAATTGCCTTTTGTTGGGTGGTGATGACTTTTTGGTGTTGGAGGTGAAAAGAAATGCTTTGAGTAAATATTTGAAATTTCAGCCATTTAGCTCCACTGGTGCAGTCTAAGCGCGAGGTAGACAGATAGATAGAAAACCAGCAAGTATCTCTTAAAAACTGAGGAAACTAACGTTGGCATTGTTGACAGTTTTGTTTGAGGGTTTCCAAAAAACAGTGTGATAGCATCAGATCCATTTAGACGGTTTCAAAAAGAGATAGAAATATAAAGTGGGACGAGCTGAGAAAAATGGGTGGGGCGTTAGGAGGAAGGGGAGGCCCGACCCGTTTATCCCAAAATCTCAACTTGCTATTTTAACGGATACAATCGCGCTATAATACCAACTGGTCGGCCAACAGTGGCTCAAGTGTGCACGTGTCTGTATACCTTAGCCTACCTTCCCATGCATACTGAGTGAAAATCTCCCAGCTTGGAAGGATGAACATAAAAAGTCACTGTCTCTGTCTATCCCCAGTCTCTCCCGTCCCTCTCCTTCCCCCATTGTCTTTCTTTCTCCTGCATTATCAGGAATACTCTCTTTCACTCTTTGCCGGTCAGTTCTATATAAAACCTGAATAAAGCAAATACGCTTATTTTACAAAGGAAACAAACAAAATCTGAATACACACACACACACACACACGCACACGCACATACATATATAAACATTTGAAATGATCTCCCGTCATTACACGATTAATGTATCACTCAATTTGGACAACGTAAAACAGGATGAATAATTAAAGAAAATAATGCGACTGGGAACATTCTTTAATTATCCCTTTTATTTTACGTTGTCTAAACTGAGTGATATATTGACTGTGTATTGACGGGCGATCATTTCAAATGAGTTTCTGTACAATATAACGTTCATTCATAATTCATTTTGTTGGACCACATACGTCCATCTCTTGATACACACACACACACACACACACACACACATATATATATATGTGTGTGTGTGTATGTGTGTATATGTGTTGCCTTTTTAGGCATATAATGTCATCTATATTTACGGTTTTAATGCAGAAATGTGAGGTTAACAATATCATCATCACCATCATCATCATCGACATCAAAAGTCATTATAAGTCCACTGCTGGACAAATGTTCCCCCTATCTCCTTTCTTAACCAGTGTGATAGCGCTAAACCCTGGCATCTCTTATCAGGAAATTCTTCCATTTCGTTTCTCCATATTGTGTTTAGTCTTTTTATATTGAGTTTACTGTCCCATGGACACCGATTGGTCAGCATTTTGCTCCACATCTTCGTTTTTACTATGTACCATGCCCATCTCCATTTTTGTTGCTTGGTTGTCTGTACTATATACTGTCCCTAGTCCTCTCTTTGACCCGTGTTGATCATTTTCTAACGCTTAGGGAAATTACCAACATTGCTCATTCAATTGCCTTCTTTGGTACTTGTGTTTGAGTGGTTTTGTAAGCTTCCAGCTTTCGTACCCGCACGCAATAGCTGGTATAATGTATTGATGGTTCATTTAATGATTCAAGCATATCGGTAATTAGCTTCCTAGTAAGTTTCTATCCATACCAAATGCTTTCCAGCTAATCGTTATGCCGTCTTACTTTATTGGTGGTCTTTCTATAGCTTTATCGCCTAGCCCTGATGGATGTCCCTCTTAACTTTAAAGGCTTCATTTTATGTTTTTTTCCGGAAATTTGTCATTGAACATTGTCATTGGTCTATGTTGTGTTCATTTTTAATCCTATTTTAAGATATTTGTGACAATATGGAAAGACAAATTGTTAGGAAAATTGATAGTTCACTGACATCTTTCTTTGGGTCAGCTTAAGTAATACGAGAATCTGAAATGAAAATGGGAAAGTTAGAAGCTTGGAATGTTTGTTTTCTTTTACTTTTCACGTCATCGTATCAGAATGAATAGTGAGCGTCAACATTTAAAGGTTTTTGAATATGATCTTGGAAAATCAACTATATTGTCGTTTATAGATGTTAACTACAAACACTATCAAAGATTATTACTACAGATTACTACTGAAGAATGTTACCGAATCATTTTGATAGCCTTCTGCTTCAGCATATATAAACAAATAACCTTCTGTCTCTTACTGTTCGCTTTAGCGTGACAGAACCTAGAAAAAAAGGAAATAACGCTGACTCATACATAAGAACGTATTTTCGCAGACCTGTCACAAAGTTTGATGTTCATGGGATTCCCTTTTTCGTTAATTTGTGTTGGACTGAGGATCCATACACAGATGTGAGCAACAAGTTTAACAGCATCCAAATGCAATGCTGGAGAAGAAGAGGCAGTCCAACTCATTGCAGAAAATAATTTACCACCCAAATTTCGAATACTGTCCACAAAAGATTGATCAGTGTCCAAGGCGATACCCGGAAGTGAGGGAACAGCGTTTGTATTCAGAGACGACGTCCATTGTCTCCTCGTGGCGTTATCAAGCGGAAGAAGACATGATAACAGGCAGGAAATAAATGCCAGTAACGGATGGATAGTAAGATACGGCCATTGGAGACTTAAGTAGAAGCAACAACAACAGTAACAACAACATCCGTGTGAATTCTCAAGGCCCTGGATGGGAAGTCTTTCAGTTCACTCATGTTATACTGAATTGAATGAAAAAATATTTCCTTTCAATTTTCTCCTGTTTTCTTACCTGAAACGGATCATTTCCCTCTATTGTTTCCTTGATGTTTCTCCCGTTTATTTCTATGATATCTGTTCGTTTACGATTGTTTATTTATTTTTTTTTTGGTCTTTCTTTTTCCAATTCTTTCAATCAGAAACCATCAATTGAAACTGTCACCAAACCTGTCAAAATGATTTTATTTTAGTCTGTCTGATTGTCAGACGGACAATAGATGGATGTATTACGTGTACAGGCTGCGTCAATAGAGTTATAGGGCTGAAAATTTAAATGTTCACTCCTTATTTTGTGTTGAAAGATCTTTCATGCGCTTGTTGAAAATTCACCTCCCAAATTTTATCTATCTATCTATCTATCTATCTATCTATCTATCTATCTATCTATCTATCTATCTATCTCAATTTCCTCACATCAATATGTATTCATACATAGTTATGTATCTCTCTATCCCAGTATGTTCTTATCCCTCTATATATCGATCTATCGAACTATTTATTTATCTCAGTCTTTCCAGGTGTATATTTGTATGTTTGAGGAGAAAATGCCTTGAAAGTATCTGACTTTGAACATCCTGTTTACAACAGTGACAACCGAATCTAATTTTTCATTTCTATGGGAAGGTCTGCCTCATCAAAGCTGGAAATAAAAGCAATATACGAAGCCACACACACACACACACACACACACACACACAAAAGACAACAGGAAATCTGTCAAATGGCTAAAAATTTATCTATGAGATCTATCTCCAAAATGTATGGAAAAACGTAATAGGCAAGAAACAGCTGCTTTTAGCAAATACATCCAAGTCCTCTCACGTCTCTCACTAATTCTTCCGAATTCAGCACGAGAAAATATTTATTTTCCCCACCCACCAGGCATTCCTAGATTCACAAAGTTTTTCGTCCATCTTCACTCCGCTCAACACCCGCCCTGCCCTACCAGACGTCTGTAATCCGCCCAAAAGATATCGGTAGAAATTCTTTAATCTGATTATCGGTACTCAGTTCCGACCGGCTGGCGTGTGTAACGAAGCCGAGACCAGGCTGCCAGGTCACGAGATTACATTTTTGGCGTTTGCATGCACTCTTTCGCGGGAGGAAAAATTGGAGGTCTGGTATTGGGGAATCGAATGTTGCTAAATTTACGGATTGGGACGAGGGTGCAGGGTAACCGGGTGGAGTTGGAGCGTTGGTTGCAGTCGAGGTCTCTGTGTAAAAAAAAAATTTAGTCATGTGGGTATCATGAATGAAATATAATGAATATTAATAGCACTCAAAGGCATTCTTTCAACTAAAACTCTATGTCTCAAAATAAGATGCTATTACTTATATCCTTCATGGTGGGCTTGTTCGACGGTTATATTTTCGCTAAATTCTCATTACTAACAATCAGCTACTGTTAATAGGTGCATTGGTATACAGCTGTTTCTCGCTTTTCAAAATTTCGCTTTACACCACTTTTTCTCTTCAATAACAAGAAAAGGGAAAGGCGAAGGTAATTTTCGGCGTTTGTTACAAGTTGACCCGTCATATGGACATCGTGCAGCCTCTTTCTCTAAATTACACCCAGTTCCCTGTTTCTACCCAAAAACCAGGCCCCAAAGACTCAGCTTAATATACCATCATAACCATTTTTGGGGCAAGGACCGCTAAGAACTTTCTTCAATATAAATGAATGGAAATCGTTTCTTGGCTTACTCCTTTTCGGCTCACGAAATCTTTTCTTTATTGGAACGATCTAGTTTGGAATAACATGGGAACCCGTATAACTCATCTCTAAATTGCAAGAAGGAATTCTGGGGTCGTATAACAGGTGTCAGGGACGGAAAACAGAATTGGTGGACCGGGTTCTGATTCCAATTGTTTACGTCTACTTTACTTGAGTACAATCGGGATAGACAGGAATCCAATTCTCCCTAAAATGTGAGCCGCACTTAAAACTGGCCTAATTCTGCAATCCCTATAAATAGAGTCTATAAATTATGTATATGTGTTAGAATATTTCAAGTGTCATTTTACCGCTGCTTTTGTTCCATAACATTCGGATAAATCGTAGTTTATTTTGTGTCTTATATTAAGATCTATGATCTTAACATTTTAGTCCAAGTGATTCATTGCAATTGTTTCTTTAATTTTGTTCATCTTTGAGATCACATGATGTTTTCCCCGATTCATTGAAGCCAAATACTTTTAATCTTTATTTCAAAATTACATTGTTTTACAATTGTCGAATTTGTTCAATTTTGAGGGTAGGGAGAGTGAATTCTTGCTTTATGCTCTACATCTTTCTTTGGGTTCATCTCGTTTTTTTTTTATAATGGTGACGACACAAGTTAATCCCTCAAGTGATTAACTCGAGTAATTAATCCTCTAATCGATTGATCTGCGTATTCAAAAGGAGAATAAGAATTACAAAAAAGAAATGGAGTGGAGAATGAAGAAGGAATACAGGAAATTAAAAGAAAAGAGAAATCAAGATGAAATGAGAACAAAGAAAGAAAATCGAAAAAAAGGGGGAAAATAGAACAAAACGAGAAAAAAAATAAGACGGAGAAGAAAGAAGGAGAAATGAGAATAATGATAAATAAATGAGAAGTCGAAGGTAAAGAAAAGAGAAGAAGAAGAAGAAGAAGAAGAAGAAGAAGAAGAAGAAGAAGAAGAAGAAGAAGAAGAAAAAGAAGAAGAAGACTTTGAAAAAGGAAAAAAGATAACAAAAGGAGAAAAAAAGAAGAAAAACCAAGAAAGAGAAAGAAGAGGAAGCTGGAAAAAATGAAGGTGAAGGAGACGAAAAATCAAAAGAAAAAGTAGAAGGTGGAGGAAAAGAGAAGAAGAGCAAAATAGGAGAAAAGCAGAGAAAGAATATTGATGGAAAATCCATCGAAATGTCCAACCCTATGAAAATAGTTCCATACTCGAATCGGTCAATGGAGTAGAGAGAGAAAATGAGTAATTGTTTGGATTCCATTTCCATTGCAATTGGCATATGTTTTCTTTCACAATAATTTATGTCATTAAATCATTGGGTCAGGTTTGGACCAATGAGAATAGGTTAGAGCGAAAGATTGAGAGGACAGGTAATAAAATGGCGAGAAATCATAATATTGAAATATTGTCGTCACATGAGCAATAAAAGTGTACGGATATATGCAGAAAGTCTTCAACACACACATGCATAGATACACACTTAAACATATCTGTGAGTCTGTGTGTGTTGTATGTGTGTATCTGTGTGTATTCAGGAGACAGAAATAGAACATGATATCTAATCTTTTAATCGCTGAAGAGTCAAATTCAATAACACTAATGCAATTAATAAGGCATCGTGTTGAATGTCAGAGGAATAAACGTGCAGTTGAATTAAAATCATTGTTGGGTTTCGGTGTCTAAAATAGCTATCATTTTCTACGATATCAATTTCTACCCCAAATTCGATCATGACAAAGGTCTTGGAAAATACTTGGTAACACTGATGTATTTCTGATTCTGATTAGACGTTCCTGTAACTTTGAAACCGTTTCAGTCTACAAATGAATGTATCGCACAGAGTAACTTTTTGCATTTTCTTCGTTCCTTGGTAATAAGTGTTCCTCTCAAATTGATTGGGTCTAAAGAGAATAGAAAATTTCAATGATCCTCTTCAAACTTTGTTTTAGTGACCAAGATACTAAAATCTGCTCAATTTCTATGGTCACAATGGGTGAATCGGTATTTCGAAACACATAAAGTAAGATGCATGGATATCACTATCAAGGCTACAAGAGCCAAGATGGAAGAGACTTTGATCCATTTTTGATACCTTTTACCTATAAGCAATGAGAAAATATAACTCACTGCCAGAGAACAAAAGTTGAATGCATGTCTAATGGATTCTTTTGATGGCCATCTTGTTTAAGAATAGAACTTCTTGCTCGGGAAGTGAATGCTGTGTTTCAAAGGATTCTTCACCCATTCAGCCAAATATTTTCAAGTAGCTCTGTACATGCATGTAGGGAATTAGAGAGATTTGTGAATCGTCCCTAGGCTTAAATCTTGCAGAATACCTCGAAATCAGCTGAGTGTTACTGGAACCAGTTTCGAGACATCTGCGCATGATAGCACCATCTTGCACAACACCCTTTTCACGGACTGGAATCATAGCCTCATGCAATCTCATTCACACCAATTCCACCGTCTTCTCGAAACAGCTCATCTTACCAAACGCCTCGGTGCCAGTCTTCTACGGTTTAATGGCGGTGTCTTCTGCTCCGGGTGAAGTTCATTCAGGGACGCTGTTGTGTCAACAATGATACCATTGTTGGTCAACAACTACGAAACCCCAAGGGATGCTATGTCTATTGTACAGTGCGTTGAATGATGGTTTGAGCGACAGCAACGTTGAATTGGAATGTTATTCGATGCAATGTTCTCGTTCGTTGGATGATTACGATCTCTGTCAGTCGCCGGCGACCCCGTTCTTGTATCACCTGTGGGCGCCCATACTTTTCACACACTGTTGATTATTATCTGGGTTACCCTTGTCACTCTTACTCGCGAAAAATCTAGTGTGATTATCACTGTGGAGTGCCCGTCTTTCTGGACCAACAGCTACAGTGCCAGAGCTACACTACTTCTTTACTATCACATCACACATCGGTTATTCAGCGTAAGTAAGGGAGGGAAAAACCACCAAGTGTACTCCTGTCTCTTTGGCGCTTCAATTCATTTATATATATATATATGATATTTTACACATTTGTGAATATGATTATATGACTGATGAAACACACCCAAATATACACATATGTATATGAATGTGTGTGTATGTGTACGTGTGTGCTTGGGTGTGTCGATCTCATTTTATAGATTTAAAATGCAGCATCACGTCGATAATTTCTGCTAGACATTATTGTGTTTTCATTGCATACGTGTTTATATATATATATATATATATATATATATATATATATATATATATATATATATATGCCTTTATCTCTTTGTGCATATATCAAGTTAATGGCTAATGGTAGGACTGTTAAATGAGCGGTCCAATAGATCAATTATTCACTCTGTTTGTGTCTGTTTTCTGTCATGTCTCTGAGGGACATTTCCCTCTTTTATTTTCAAAGGTTTATAGACCCATGAAAATCAGTCATCAGATAGACGCTTAAATCGTCCCAAGGGAACTCAGTTCAAACAATGGATGACGGGACTGACGGAACGATTAAATTAGGCAGAGTTCAATGAAAAGAATATAAATAAAAGATAGGTAATTGAGAAAGGGCGAAGCAATTAAAAAAAAAACAAAGCAGTTTCTGAAGGGGAACTGAAGGTTAATGGGGCTTGAAGGTTCTAATATGCCGCAGGCCGACAGCAATTTATCTGTAACAAAATGTTTCCTTCTGTAGCAATGAAGAACGCACACACGGTAAATACAGAATAGCGTGAAATAAGCTGACTATGTATTACATTATTTTACAATCATCGATTAATCAGTTCTTTTTCTGAAACTTTTCACTTTAGCCGGTAAACAGTTCTAGTCTGTTCCGAGTAAGTTTTGTATGTATGCAAATATATGGAGTTCACTCTAATACCACAAAGTCAACTAGTACCTATTAGGGTACTGTTTCAAAGTAAATATATATGCATGTATGTGTGAATTTATGTATGCATGTATGTGTGTAGAGATAGGCGTGTAACATGGTGATATGCGAGCTCCAACTGGTATATCAACTCAAATGAGCCTCAAATGGTAAATTGGATATAAACTAGCAGCCAAGATATTCTCTTAATTAATAATCCTATTGTAATATTTAAGACTTCGATATTCGGATTCCTACCTAGTCAAATATAGCAATCTACAGACTTACACTAAAGTGCACATACATGCAGAAATTTACAAATCTTACTTGAAGTGTGACACTGGTTAGAATAGACGCCATGAGGCTAAGAGGACTGTGTAGCACCAATATTTCAAGAAACGACCTCCTCGAATTAAAAATCAATCTCATAAATCTTGATCTCGGAGTTCGATGTTTGAAACATGTTGCTTACAATGCTATGGGGATCTCCAATACAACAAGTATGCCAAGATGTGATGAGAATGCGTCAAATTCTCAGAGCTTGGAACTTTGAGGTCCAGAGTGAAGTTGCCATCCTAGTTATTTTATGGACAGATTTGATGTGATTGTCCTTTTTTTAAGAGCACGAAGGATAAATAATTGCATAAGGGATCAATGGTGTAAAAAGGACTCAAGCTTTGGGACTTTGAAATATAGGATTATTTGAGGTTTGTTTCAGAAGTATTTCTTAGTAAATTATTTTATGTGTTTGCACTACGGTCTCGCAACGTTTTATGAACATTTTCCGCAGTTGGCAATTTTTGACCATTTTGGGCCATTTTGCGTATTTCTGGCGAGAAGAGTCTCCAAATATCTGTCAACCCTGGTTCGGGAGTACATTAGAACATGAGTAGGTATATAGTATCATCTACATTGAATGGTCAGACATGGAAGAGAGAGAGAGAGAGAGAGAGAGAGAGAGAGAGAGAGAGAGAGAGAGAGAGAGAGAGAGAGAGAGAGAGAGGGGGAGAATGAGTGGCGTTGTATTTTTAGGATCAATGTTGATCCGTTGTATTGAATAAAAGGAGTCATAGATTGTAAATATGGACACCAAATTTTGGTGGGGACTAAGGCAACAGCCCTTTTGAGTTTAGACCCCAAGTCAGGACAAAGGTCAATCTGTGTTGAGAGATTGACATATTTTTTCTTTTCCATTTTATTCAACCACAAATACGGCAAGTTGTAGTAGTCGTAGTAGGGACTAATGAAAAAGATCCATGTCTTGGGTCTCCTATTGAGACATGAATTCAACAAGAGTAAGTGTAGCTTTGTCATTTTATGTTTTCAGATTTCGTAGATCTATTTGCCCAAAAAATGACTCCTTCAAAGTCCCGATAGTCCGTTTCCATTAGAAGGTATATCATGTTTTTTGTTTAATTTGATAATGTTTTATTCTCACAAACATCGGTTCCATGATATGAGTCGTCAAAAGAATTGATTGTCCGATCGACTGAAGAGTTGACGCCCCCAAAATGCAAACGTTGTTCTCTTCATCTTTCTCGACTGATAATAATCGTCGATTAACGGATCCAAACGTCATAAATTCAGTCGAAAAGTAATCATACGCGTCGAATAACAAGACAGACAAAATAACTTATTTCAACGATTCGTTTCTTCTGCCAAAAAAACAATATTTTTCATTCAGTCTCTGATTTGTCTCCCCCCCCTCTGTCATGCACAGAAAAGTTTCGTACAATGGATTTACGATATATATGTAGGTATGTATGTAAGAGATTTGCCTGGAAAATGTTTGGCTTTTAAACATTAGCAGAAAGAAGCCCACCTAATCTCTTCAGAGTGTCCCCTCCACTCTTTTTAACATACACTTATCCTAGTGCACTTCTGGGGGCTCCCTAGAATCTTCCAGGAAAATCTAAAAGTCACAGGGAGATAGATCTGAACAGTACAGAGGCTGAAAGAGATGGATCAGTTATTACTAATGATCAAGTTTACTCAGTAACGAAAAGGAAGAGTGTATGTTTATTTAAGCCCAATAAAGTCCCCTCTGATTGGTTGACAAGTTGGATCAAGGCTGTAGAACCAGCTTGCAAGGTATTCAAAATGGCTTGGTACTTTTCAGACGGACCTAGCGCGTATACAAGTCGATTAACTAGTGAGTTACTGTTGCGCATCAATGGTAACTCAGAAATCAAAATCAGTAAACCAAGATCGAATTTTTATCTGAACTACTGATGTTTCATTCATCTTGATTTTGAGGTTGGGTTGGGGAATAACTGGAAAATTCTCTTCCGGTGGATTGCGTGGGATCAAGTTATTTTGAAGACGTTTCTTCTCAGGAGTAAGTACCTATCGCTCTATTCTCATACGTACACACACGTAAACACACACGCATACACATACACACACATACAGTATATGTATATATATTGAAAGAGAGGTATATTGATATATAGATACATGTTTACGCATCTCAATACTTTGTATATTAACAATTCATGATAAAACGTATAACGTTTTGGAATGTACTGTGTAAATGAGTACTTATATTTATGTATGGTCTCATACATTTATATTAGTTTCATTTGTGCATTTTGATAATGTATCAAATATATAAAATATATATCGATAAGCATATGCTGCATATGTATGTGAGTACTTGAATGTACATATATACTGATAAATGTAACCCTCTCTCTCTCAATATATATATATATATATATATATATATATATATAATATTGAAATAAATAAATATATTGATATTGATGTGTTTATTGAAATATGTACATCATTCCTAATTTATTTGTTTTCTTTGTACAACTTTATCTGCTGATCCAAACATGTATTATTAGTTGTGACACACGCACACACATTTGTATGTGCATGCATATGCATGTGCGTGTATGTATGTGTGTGTATCTGAGTGTAACCTTTTGCTCTAAGCTTGTGTTCCTCAGAACCAGCAGATAAGAGACTGCATTCAGTTCTTCTTCTTCAACCGTCAGAATCTGAAGAAGCAAGCAAACAAAGGAGCCGGCTTCAACACGTTGCGTGTGTTTGTTTAAAACGTTCGGCCTTTGAAGATCAATTCAAAGTTAGCAGAAAGACAAGTCAGAGAGCAACACTGGCCCTTGAAAAGCGATATTTCAAAGCCTTCATCGTACGTCCGGCGTTCGATTCTCGCTTGCCTCTTAAGCATCATGCCAGAGTTTGGTTCTCAAAGCAAAGACCAGTCCAGATCGATCCGACATCGAGAATCATGTCTTCTGACCCTGGGTGGTGGGAGCAGGGTGATTGCTGGTGTTTATTCACTCTTCTTGTTTATATTATGTGTCAACAGTTTCGCATGGGTGCGTAATTCCATCTATCTAGAAACCTGAATATATTGTTAAAGTTATCAAATACAGTGATTGGAATGGAAAGAAAGACTGGAATAAACAAATAAAAAAAAACAAGAAAGAAAGAATAAGAAGGAGGAAATGGACTGAAAGAAAGTAGAAAGAAAAAAATAAAATATGGGAGATAAAAAATGTAAATTCAAAAGAAGTAAGTAGAATATGAGAGATCAAAATATTGAAGAAAGGAAGGTAAAAAATAAGGGACTGAAATAAAAGTTCATGACAAAAACCAAGCACAAAACATGTAAAGCTGAACAAAAGAAAAGAATCGCAAAGACATGTGTGTTCATGCATTCGTTTGTGGATGCATGATAATTTATGGCCTCGGAGGAAGCGACGTTGGTCATTGATATCTTTGGTATGGGTCCTTTGGTCTCACGATTCAGGATAGAATTGCAAGAAGGGGACTAAGGAAGATATATATTTCGCAAATGTACGTTTCATTCCCAATATTTACACCATTCAAACACGCCTCAGGTTGAAGCATGACATTTGTTATCTTTCACTTATTTGGTCATCATTTGATCAATTTCAACACGCGTACGACTGCATGCACGCACGTCCATAAGCACGCATATATAAATATACACACACACACACACACACACACACATATATATATATATATACACACACACACACGCACACACATATATATATAATGAATGTATATATGTGTGTGTGTATTGTTGATTCAAAACTTTTCAGCATCTTTTAGATAAAATCTTTTATTCAGTTCCATTCGTAGAATCAATATCAGATCCGTAGTAAAAGACGAGGAGCAACAGGAACCAACATGATACAGCAAGAAGCAAAACAAACATAACATTCATTACCAGTAACAATTGCACTCAATAATCTATAATCCAAATACTAGATTATTTTATTAATTCCCATAAGTCTCTATTCTTTTTCCTTCCCTGGGTTTTTCGTTGCTTCCTGTAGTTTCTTGCATCTTCCCATCAGCATCTATATTCAGGTTGCATCGTGAGTGTGTAAGACCTTATGCCAACTTTCTGATAAAGTGTGTATTCTTTTATAAAAGAACGATCCCGATTGTAATTCGATGGATTTATTGAGGAATATTTTGATGCCTTTACGTTGTTAGAAGCGCTGATCAGGCATGGGGAGAGGCGAAGGTCCAGAGGATAAGCTGACTGTGGGGGCATGTCACTCCCAAGGTGCAATGATCTTTTGCTTTGTACGCATCACTTGCAGAATACATATTTTAGGGCATGTCGTAAAAATGGCCGGTTCATTAATGAAGCTTCAAGTTGGAATCTTTCATAAAAAAAAAAAAATCTTTGAAATCTTTTTGTATACTAACTGATGTTTATGGAGAACAACGCTGGTCGGGAGCTTGGGTGTTCGAGCGACGAAAGATATTTTGTGAAGGTCGGAGACGATGAATGTAGTGCAAGATGAACACAAGATGTAGATTATGAAATATACTGAATGATGGAAATAATCGATGAACTTAAGGAAACGAAAGAACGATGAAAAAATATATATCCGTCAGGGAAATGTTCAAAACGACAGAGGATGAAGACAGAATACATCGAATAATGAAAATACTCCATTTAAAAGAACAGAAAAATAGAAGGAAAGAATAATTCCATCAAAAATTCGAATGCATAACGGACAGATTTATTGGTTCATTCATTACATCCTTGACGTGAAAACAGAAATTGAAAAAACAACAACAAAACAAACAAACAGAAAAACAAGAACCAACAAACAAACAAACAAACAAATTTACAGAAAACAAAAATAAATGACGTGAGGTAAATCAATATAAGTAAAGATCTGGTGATGAAATTTCAGAAGAGGACTTTGGTGTTAAAGGTGAGAAATGGTTTGAGAAGGTACGACATTCCTTTAATTTGATTATTTTTTTTTTTTCTTATCATATACATTATTTCTTACTTGATGATGAATTAGAAAGATTTATGGCATTTTCCTGGTTTTATTAGCTGGGCATAAGATAGGCGAGTGGAAAATACGTTAATAAATGGGAGATCTGCAAAAGTACAACAAAATGATCGACATCGTTGAAAATAAACTGAAGACAGGAAGAAACAAAAAGAGGGAAATCATTAAAAGTACGATTGGTACTGTCAAGAAAATGGTTGCTTGCTTTCCATGTAGACACTATATATATATATATATATATATATATATATATACATATATATATATACATATATATATATACATATATATATACATATATATGTATATATACATATATATATATATATATATATATATATATATATATATATATATATATGCAGTGATTCATACGCATCTGAACCATTCAAAAACGATTTAATGGAAATGCAAGTTGATTTGTATAATATATATATATATATATATATATATATATATATATATATATACATATATATATATACATATATATTGTTTGTACTTTGTA
This sequence comes from Thysanoteuthis rhombus, assembly GCA_963457665.1. NCBI lineage: Eukaryota > Metazoa > Mollusca > Cephalopoda > Oegopsida > Thysanoteuthidae > Thysanoteuthis > Thysanoteuthis major. The sequence continues at coordinate 5,180,889 of OY735213.1, forward strand.
TATATATACACACACACACATACATACATACATACATATACATACATACATATATATATATATATATATATATATATATATATATATATAGATAGATAGATAGATAGATAGATAGATACATATATGCATACATTTTTCAATATTAACCAATTTATTCTTTTTCTATTTTCTTCTGTCAAGCGTTCTCGTATGAAAATATAAACAAAAATAAAAACAATATTCCTGCCAATTTCAGACCGGAAATTTATTGCTTCGTTTTCTACCATTTTGCCCCTGAATATAATCCTTGACAACATTGAATGATTACACGAAAAGTGTTATTAACGTTGGTTATTTTCTATTTAGATTAAAGTCTGCTTCACCTGAGTTAAAGAATACTTTCAATATTCTTTTACCCTCGGGGAGAAACGAATAGATTAAATCAAACAAAATTCAAGAAGAAAGAAAATGTACGAACGATTGTTGTTTTTTTCCGACTTTAATAACACTTATTCTCTCTTTTTTACATTCCTCATGGGTGATCTAATATGCAAGGAAATCATTGGAAATAATTTCAAATTAGTCCGAATAGTTGTAATTTCAGGATTTTATCAATTTCCTTTTTTATTCCAATTTTTAGTCCATTTGCGAATGGAAAAACCTCAACTTATATACATACATATTCCTATAGCCAGACTTTTTAGCCAGCGCATTATTGAGATACAGAGCTGGTGTTGGAAGAATCAAATTATATATATATATATATATATATATATATATATATATATATATCATCAGTCTTTTAACGTCCGTCGCTGGACATAGACCTCCCCCAGGATTTGCTACAATTCTCTCTCATGGGCGTTGCAGAGCCAGTATTTCCTGAATTCGTCTAGTTCATCCCTCCATCTTGTGGTCTGTCGGCCTCAGTTTCTCATGTGATCTCTGGGGATCCATGTTGTGAGTCGTGGTGTCCATCAGTTGTCTTTCATTCTTGCAACATGGCCTACCCATTGCCATTTGAGTTTTCTGATAGTTACTATGATGTCTCCGACTCCCGTTTCCTTCCTGATGTACTGTACTGTCTTGTGATCTCTCCATGTGAGGTTGAGGATGATTCTCTCATGCACACGTTGCATGATCCTCAGTGTACAGGTCTGTCTCGTGGTTAAGTTCCATGTTTCAGCTCGATAAGTGACTATTAGGTGGATACATTGGTTGTGTACTCTCCTTTTTAGGTTTATTGTGATCGTTTAGTTTTTGAAAGTTGAGCTTGCTCAGCCGAGGGTCTGTCATCCTAGAGTGATTCTTCGCTTTCTTCTTCTTTTGATGGTCTCATGGAGATTCGTTGTCCTAGGTAGATGTAGTGGCCTACCTTGCCGAGTTTTTTGGTTCACACCATGATCTCTCTCTCTCTCTCTCTCTCTCTCTCTCTCTATCTATCTATCTATCTATCTATCGATCTCTCTCTCTCTCTCTCTCTCTCTCTCTCTCTCTCTCTCTATATATATATATATATATATATATATATATATATATATAATGGAGGTAGGTGGTGTTTGATCAACACCGCTAGGATGCCGTGTTAATATAACGGTTCTGTTTTTAAAATCCGCTAAACAGTTAGATGGTAAACAACTGATGATCCCAACAAGGCACAATTTACACATTGTACAATAATAACTAAATATAAAGGACTCGAACAAAAGAGCATTTTTGAATAATACATAAATTGCACTGACAGGTTTTAGGAAATGGTGACTGAAGTGATACGACAAATCTATGGAAAAAGTTCCCAATTTTTTTCTTTAAGCCGTAAAGCTTTCCAGACTATATATGTGTATATATATATATATATATATATATATATATATATATATATATATATATATATATATATATATATATGTTGAACTAATGCATTTACTACACAAACTTCCTCAGGCGAATGATTCGATTTATTTGGATCTCTAATTAGAACGTTATTATGAGGTGTGTCTTTGCCTGGGTTGAAACCTTTCCCATATTTCCCCCCAAAAAAACGCTTTGTAAGCTTCTCTGTCCTACATTAATCTACATCTTTAAAATGCAAACGATAATGTAATATATACATAACAAGTGAAATCTTTTGGGTGATCAATTAAAAAATAGGGAAGAAGAGTGATCGGTGTATGCGTTTGACATTAATCACTAAAGATATCAGAATTTCAAAGGCAATCGTGAATACTGCCGGGCACAAATTGAGGGATTTGTTATAAACTAAAATCGCAAGTTGAACCCCCCAAAATCTATTCAATAGAAGGATATTCGAAAAAAATCCAAAGGAACGCTTTCTGTAGACCTAATGAGAGGTGCTTGTTTAATTTTTCAGCCCTATAACTCTATCAATGATGTTTGTATGCTTGATACATACTTACATACATACAAACAGATGTACATACTGATAGACTGATAGATATAGCAGCCAATTTGCTGGACCACCATGGGAAATAAAGTAACTTATTATTTCAGTTTTTTCTCTCTCAAATTTAAGGCAACCAAAGAAAAAAGATGTTTACAAATATTTGAAATGCATCTGGTAAATATATCTCTGAATTTTTCGAGATGAGGTATTATTATTTCTATTATCATTCGGACCATCCTCATCTTGGTTGTTTTTCATACAACGTTTCAATAAACCCCCGTCAGTTGAATAAAGGGTTTGGTTCGTTACTTCCCCACACCTACCAGATGATACCTGATGAAGGCCGTATAGTACAACGGCCGAAACGTTGTATGAAAAACAACCAAGATGAGAATGGTCCGAATATTAATAGAAAGAGCATCTGGTAAAGTTTTCCTTTTCAGAGATGCTATTCTAAAAGCGATTTTGAATATTCATAATGTACAATTTATTGAAGCAAATATACGTAAGGTGAGTGGTATTTCTTTTTTTAATTAAATGATTTTATCAGACGATAATCACAGGACAGACATTTTGCTTCTACGGCTTTGTCTAAAGAATTAAAATTTGAGGTTTATGCAAATAGAATCAAATTCTATCACTTCAAGAACAGACGTATTAACTCTTGTATTTTGATTCTGATTGAGAATTTGAAGAAAATGTGTAAAATTGTAAAGTTGTATCGTGCCAGGGTTTTGTTCTAAATCGATCAAGAAAATTGAACAAGATAACTAAGATTGTCATTTGGAAGAGTTATTGAATTAGTTAAATAATGTAAAGCTTGACAAATATATGAATGCAATCATTGTCAAGAACACAGAATTTATATTAATATAATACACAGGCATATATATACATAGAGATAGATAGATGGATAGATGGATAGATAGATGGATAGATATCATCGACCAATAATTATTTGCAATCAATATATCAAACTTGTATAAGTAATGTAACTGATTTATGATAATACACAAAGGCCATATATAAACCAAATTACTTTTTCATATCTATATAACTCATACAAACAGTAATATCCATATCTATTTTGTGAGACAAAATTTGTTTTCCTTGACGACACATTCTCCCAGGAGTGTATTCTAAAATTTCAATGAATAAATATTTCTTGGCTACCGCGTTTTGCATTAATGTTACGAACGCTAAGGTCGCAATAGAATGAAATAGAAGCCTTAATATGATTTGTCAATGTCTACAGCTTCTCAAAAGGAACAACCGTCCTTGTTCGCATGCAATTTCTTGACGACCTGTTCATGGCGACGACATAACAATCACGAGGACGTATACCGTCGTCCTGGAACAATAACTATATATATATATATATATATATATATATATATTGATGATAGCGATGATGCAACTTTCTTTGCGCGATATATGTATATATATATATATATACATATATATATATATATATATATACATATCCTCACACCCACATCTTAGACACATTCAATAATGGAAGCTTCAAAGTCACGTAGACCCATAGGAAAAACTTCACCTTAACCTGTTATAACCCCTGTTCAACTCATAGCCAAAACATTTTCAGTAACTTTTAAGGTTGATACCTATGTAGCTCCTCGACCCCACCACCCCTCCTCCTACACTATCCCAATCATACCAAAACATCCACCTCCACATCACTACCCCCTACCTTGACACACTCTGCCCTCCCCAAGACAAACTGCTGCTGCTTTACCAAAATCCCAATACCTGCTGGTCATTCTTACATTTTTACATTCAGCAGGAGGCATCTAGTAGCCCTGACAACAAAACTTACCCACAATGCATAGTCCCTGGCAGTGGACTCTGGTTCCACATGGTACATTTTAATCGAAACATGTATGGACTATTGACATATAAGGATTAATAAACCTTACCACCAAAAACTTCACTCCCGAGTCTGTCTCACCCTATAAAGTACACATTATATATATATATATATATATATATATATATATATATATATATATATATATATATATATATATATATATATATATATATATATATTGACCGGTCTATTTCTGAAGTATGCTGTTGGCTGAGAAACTCACTATTGAACGGAAGCAAGACAGAGTTTCAGATTAAGGAACAAAAGAGGGCGTGGTACGTTCCAAAGTCTACCAAAGGGAGAATCTTCTCGTGTGAGGAAATATTTATCAGCACAGGGAAGGACAGGTCAGTTTTTCACAAAGAAAGTTGCGTCACTCCCGTCATCAAAATGGCTTCAGAATAGATCGAGAGAAGTACATCTTCTTTCCTGGAAGAGAAGAGCCTTTGAAAGTAGAACCCGAAATACATGGTGATTCGAGCAATTCTTATTTCTCACTATTCGATGATTGTAGAATTTTAAGTGCACTGAATATATAAGTTTCTCGGTTTTCCTATATAAACATTGTTTTCCTGTCGAACTTTCGTCTAATATTAGTTTCGGTAATAGTTTTAGAAATAAGCTTGAATGCAACAATATCACTTCTGGTTTTGGACCGGAAAATGTCAACGTATTTCCGACTTGTATCAATTCTGAAAAATGAGATCTTACTGTTACGTATTCTAATTATCAATTTCCAAGTACAAAAAATCTATTTTGAACAGAATTGTCGTTTTCTGGAATTGACCATGGAAATTTATAAATATCAGTTAATCAATCTTAAATCTGATATATATTTTTCATGTTTTAAAAAAAAATCAACTTAGAACATTTGGTGAAATCTTTTCAATTTCAATAATTTCATATTAATATAAACTACAAAAATTGGGTAGAAATTGACTAAAAATAAAAATACCTTCATGGGTCGCATGATAAGCTATATAAATGTAACTGATTCCTGCTTCACGCTGAATCATGAAATAATACATGAATATAACTTTTACATTGTACATTTATATCAATGAAATTTCAATTTCTGATTTCCGGGTAGGTAGTGTAAACGAACGAGTGAAATTCTAAACATATCTGGTATATACGAGCTGGGTCACGGGTGGCCTCCCCTTACCAGAAAACAGAATCGCGAATCCTATATAAACCCTCACGAAATGCTATTTCAGAGTGAAAGGATTATTCTCTGCTTATCCCACGAGCCTCTATTGGACTGTTGTTATTTTTATTCCCAAATCCATGTGGGTTTTGAAGTACAGAAGCCATATTGATGTAAATCAATGGTTGTTGGAAATATACAATGGATTCCGGTTAGCAGGGCCTGCTCGACGACAACGCTTCTGGATCGAATAACCGAATGGTCTGATGAACGAAACAGGGCGACAAGTTTTCGATGAAAAGATATTTGAAAAATTGAACAACTTTCATTTGAAGCAATAATCCATAAAACTGGGTAAGTTAGTCAACCACAATATAACGCAGTATACTTTGACGGTTTGATTATTTCACGTTCAAATTTGAGCCCTAGGATAAGAACATTTAAAAGATAGTTACTTTGAGAATTAAGAATATATTCTATGTAATTCTATCAGATCTTGTTTAAAAAAAGTGTTAATTCAATGGGACAGCTTGATGGTCCAAATAAACGGTGAATTGGCCACAATAAACGGAACAGAGTTGCCAATATTACATGAATTCCGATTGGTCCTTACAAAAATTATCCTTTTGAGCGGCTTGTCCGATTAAGCAGAATACATAGAATTAATAAGAAAAAGATTGTACGTGACATGAAATGATTATTATATGTATAATTTTAGTAGGTAATGGCTACTAAACAGACAGAAATTAGTATAAATGCGTTATATCACTTTGGAACTCCCGTTATTACAAGATGAATGTACCATTTGGCCAAGAAAGCGTAAATAGAATAAACAATTAAAGAAGATGGGACTGTACACGTAGCTCCGCTTGGTGTTAGAGAGGCTTGTGCACATGTCTTGGTTTTGCTGATTGGATTTTGAATGCGGACCAAAGTCAGAGATGTACAAATGATTGAACTGATAAAAGGTGAGATGGAATGGAAATTTAACAAGAAGGAAAGGTAGCAGATTGTGCAAAAGTCTCATCAATTTGCTGCCCAAGGGATAACAAACACAGTAGGATAAGACATCAAGTTGAGTAATCGAATTGAAAGGTATGTCAGTAAGAAATGGTGGAGGTTAGCATAATCACGGTCGACAAGGGCAGAGGTGGAAAAGGCCTTCATCCAGCTGTGAACCCACGGTTGCTGCTACTGTGGATGTTGATGATATCGACGATGACGATGATGATGATGATGATGATGATGATGATGATGATGATTGTGGTCAGTTTACTGGTCAGTACGTGCCAAAAGGCACGATCATAGAATTAGTAGTCATCGTGGTTTATCGTCCGAGCGTGGGTGACCAAACATCTGTCTAAACAAGATTCCTAATTGAAAGATCTAAAGGTCAAACACACCTTGCTGCGAATGAGTTCATATCTTTGAACAAGACAAATGAGGGGATTGATGAGTAAACAAACATTCCCAATAGAGGGAGACATATATTAGAAGTGACGTTCACGTGTCATTCTCGATGAATTATAGATAGATGTACTTGAAATGACAGAATAGACACTCATTATTTACATACTTCTCCTTACTTATTTTCTATTAAATGACTAGGAAAAATATCAATGCCCCTCTCCCACTCCCTATCTTAATGTATATCGCTCTCACTGTCTGTTCATATCTATCTATCAATCTATCTATCTATTTGATCATATATATCTGTCCACATACATACATATATTTTGGTCTGTTCATATCTATCTATCTATCTATCTCATCATATAAATCTAAGCCCATATATATATACATATATATATATATTGGTCTGTTCATAACTATCTATTTGATCATATATATTTAAGTCCATATATATGCATATATTTTAGTCTGATCATATCTGTCTATAACTGTATCTATCTCTGTATCAATCTATCTATCTATCTCTTTATCTCTCTATCTTTGTCTGTTTTTACCTATCTATCTTTATTTTTGATCACACGGTCAGAATATCAATGATTCAACCCCTTGTTCCTTTGATCGATCTAAATTTAGACCAAAGAGTGTAAAGGTCAAAAGAAAGATTGAAATGCTTCAGATATAAATGTTTCCCAGACTCGAAAACTTGTTGTTGAAATTATGGCTCCCCTCCAATACTCGGACAGTGACCACTTGCACTTGGGTAACTAAATTTCCTTTCCTGCGCTTGACCAAACTGTCTGGTCTTGGGACCAAATTGAGTAGTTCCTATCCCCAAATAATCAAATTACCCAAAGTCCAGCATCTTTCAGTCTACCTGTCTATCTAACCGTCTATAAATAACACGGAACAATAACAGTTATATACTCACTTTGACACCCAATATATATATATATATATATATACATATGTGTGTGTGTGTGTGTGTGTGTGTTTGTGTGTATGTGTGTGTGTGTGTACATAATCAGATAATCGATAGTAGTGGTTGACAGCAAAAGCCTGACCCCCGGCAAGCAAGTGAAGTTGCAGTTATGTTCCCCTAGAGATTGTTATATCCAAGTCACACAATCTCTTCTTGATATATTCAAAATGGCTGGATACTTTCTTGTCAGACTATTTATGTACGTATGTAGATGTGCATATATATTTTTGCGAGTAGCTGTACTTATGTACTTGTGTATATACGTACATATACGCAGATATTTTACGAATACAATCAGATAATGTGTCAGTAATGCCCGGGAGCTAAAGTTTGACCCTGGTCTATCAACAAAAACACCTGTTTTGAAGCCAGTTGCTCGGAACCGAAAGGGAAGTAAACCATAAGTTAAAGTTGTTAGATTTCTACCCCAGTGGAACCATTCGAAAATGCCACTGTATGTGACAGATGGAAAAGACTAGTGTTGAATAGGATGGGCAGAGTGAGTTATGGATTGTCAGAAAATGACAAGGGTCAGTTATATTGGTCGGTGAGATCTCCTAAGTGAATACATTGACTGGGATTGTGGGTTGATTCTAAGAATTGAGTTTCAACCAAGATCACACACAGACACACACACACATACACATACACACACAAATAAAGACATACACGCACAAACATATATATATATATATATATGTGTGTGTGTGTGTGTGTGTGTGTGTGTATAATTTTTGTATGTGTATCTGTATTTCATTAGCAAACAATGAACCGTGATGTGTTTATATATCGATGATCATTTACAGCGTCATCAGGTACACTAAATATGCTTAAAAACTCTTCATCTATTTACCTCCAAATGTTTCCATATGTCCGTCAGATGCTTTCCAGATTGAGCAAACGGACCTATCAAAAAAACTAACCCGAGTTCGAATCCCACCTACACCTTATTATTCATTTCCGATGTGCATTGTTTGCTCACTAAAATACAAAAACTGAGAGAGTTACCGACCCCCGGTAAATCAGTTATATATTAACTGATTTTCAGTAAGTTTTACTTAGTGCATGGCGTTGGCAGTTGAATGTGCTTTTTTTTTTTTTAGTTTCCCTTGTTTCTTTTTACGTTCATACTATCAAGATTCCAGCTGCATGATGCTGAAGACGTCCCCATCAATTTAGACATTGTCTGTGCACAAATTTGACATTTTCCAGTGTTATGAATTTGACCATTAGACACTTTCCCATTCAAATAGTCAGAAAAAAAAAAGAAATATTTTTGCCACAATCATCAGTAACAGACTCAGGTGGTGGATCCTAGGAGTCTGGACCCACTTGCTCGAGTGAATATCAATCTCAAAAGAAATAGATATCTGAATGAAGATTTTTTTCTGAAAGAAAATATAAGAGAGACATATCAGATGGATATGGAAGATGCTGTAGTACACCATTTCCGAATTATCAGTTCTCTCCCTACTGCCCCGGGGTAGAAGTTTTGGAGTTTCCAGGAAATACTCCCACCGTTCTTGACGGATTGTTGGCCGCTGTTGTCGATAACACTTCAACATTATGAATAGGTTTGAGCTTTGCTCTGTAACAGTGTTCACTCTTAGATACTTTGTTTACCTTAACAGCAGTTTGAGCAACATTATATTCTAAATTGAAATGGTACATGAGAGTTCGTCTTTCCCGGGTAGACATTATTTCAGAGTAGACATCGTTGCTTTAGAGGCCCATAAGTCCAATAATAAAGAATTATTCTAATATTTGCACGAAAATTCCCAATAAAAATGAATAATATTTCAATCTGAATCGATAGTGTAAACATGTGCTATGACATTAGCGAATCATTTAATTTTAGCATTTTCTGTATGATGTAAAAAGGACATTTCATGTAATACAAGCAAATAGAAAATATCAAAATTTAGATTTGATCTGTAAATAAAGTGAATAAATGGATCTAATTAGGAGATAAAAATTTCAAACTTGACCGGGTTTTGCTAAATTGAAAATGCTTTGGAAAAATAGATTCTGTTTTTTAGTCTTTGTTTTATCCGTCATTTTAAAATTAGTTTTCAAGGAATCAGAACTAAAGCCTTGACTGCCATAGGGAAATATCTGGGAATTTTTAATTCAAAATGGCGGATTTTATTTTTCAATTTTATTCTTGTCTCTGGAATCAGCAGATGAGGGAAGAAGAGAAACGAAAGAATAAAGAAAGACACAGGAGTAGAGAAGGAAGATGAAAAATATTATTGAAAGAAAAATTTAGGAAAAAAAGAATTGGAGGAAAAATGATAAAGAAAGAGTCGAAAAGAAGGGGAGAGAAGAATACGGCAGGAAAAAGAGTAGAAAGAATGGAAGCAAAAGAGAGTGAGAAGAAGAATTCGAACGGAACAAAAAGGAAGAATGGGAATAACGGAAGAAAGAGAAAGAAAAAAAACAATCAATAAAAAAGACAGAGAATAAAAAAGGAAAGAAACAGATTATAGAAAAGAAGATCGAAGTTAGGAATGAAATAGTAAATGAGGAAGCGAGATTAGAAAAAAAGGGAAAAGGAAGAAAATACCTCAAAATGTAAGAAAAAGAGAGATTTATGTAAAATAAAGGATTAATGGTTTGGGAAAAAGAAAAAAAGAAGGAGGAAAGGGGTAGAATGAAGGAGATAAAAAGGAAAAATGAAGCTAGAAAAACAGGACTGGTTAGTCACTCTATAGAAATCGTCATATGGCAAATGTCTTATGGCAGCATATTGTTGGGGGTGATCGATTAAAGAAGTCGAAAAAAAGTTGATCAATGAATGAATTTCTTCTCTCGTTTTTTGTTCAGTTATCATCGAAAGAGGATTGAATTTTCCAAAATTAAACAAGAACGACGAAATTAAGGAAGTAAAAATGGATTTTCGAAAATGATTTATGTAAAAAGAAGTTAAGATAAAATAAATAAATCAAGTAATAAATATTGGAAAGAAAAAAAATACAAAATGAAGAAAAAGATTTCTCAAAACTTCCTTAAACCAATCAAAAATGGAAAAGTTCATAATTCCGACTTCGCACAATAGGAAACGCCAGAAGGAATTATTTTTCTGAAAGCGTGACATTTTTGCACAAAGAGTGATAAGAAAAAAATTGAACTGAAAATAAAAACAAAAGCAAGAATTTGTTTGTTGAAAATATCTGCAAGCCTCAATTTTTTGTTTGTCTGGGTTTTTCTTTTCTCATTCTTCGTGTAAAGTTAGCGATGGTAATGATGTTTTAACTGTAGCAGCAATGGATGGAACCTTCAAACACTTGTAAAATCCACACTGTATCAACTCTCACACACATTACTGATATCCGAAACCGTTAGCCTAAACTGTTGAAATAGTTTTTTTTTATCACGAGTAACTTAGACGAACTGTCTGACTACGTGTGTGTTACTTGTATAGAGCACACTGATGGGGTTGATGATCTTAAAAGCTATTCCTTGTTCTATCTAGAAAAAAACATTTGTCTTTGTTTTGTGACCCTTTCCTCCTGAGTTTTAGTGATGGTTCAATTTACAATGTAAGTTTATGCCAAATTAGTCCCTTAGTTTGTATCAGGCAGCGTATTACCTGATCACATATGCAGACATGCATGCACTGAAAGAAGGGGAGAAGTTTCAATTAGTACTGTTAATTTTATCAGACAGCAAAACCCGTTAGTTGGAAAGATACCATATACACATGTACAGAGAGAGAGAGAGAGAGAGAGAGAGAGAGAGAGAGAGAGACAGAGACAGAGACAGAGACAGAGACAGAGACAGAGAGACAGAGAGAGACTGACCGACGGACAGACGGACTGACCGACATAAAGCGAGAGATTTTAAATCTTTCAGAGAGAGCAGGAACAAAGACCAGCTTAGATGAGTTGGTGAGTGTGGATATCCGTCTGTTAAGCGTCGAGTTCAACGCCCCTAATTCATGACTCAATGCCTAACGTCTCAGACCCTTACAGGGCTGACCCAAGCTGAATTGTGCATCTTGGTAGACAACTATTTTCTTGCTGTCCTGCTTCTCTCTTTTACTATTCGATTTCAACCCTATTTTATAGCTAATTATCCACGGTTTCCTTTTTTTCTCTTGAATTCATACACCAGGAAAAACATTCATAGAAATAACAAACCCCAACGCGCCAGTCTTTACAGAATCATTGGCATCAAAGCTAGATAATGACCTAATAGTGTTCTGATCCCTAAAGTATCCACTAATACAGTCTTTTACGGATACACATATTTACGCATTGACATACATCCAATCAGTTTTTAATGCTCTACACCTTTTATATAGACTAATCTCTGATTTACATTCTGAGGGTCACAATAAAAAGGTTAAGCTGTATATTGAGCCTTTATAAACGATCTGAACAGAATTACCATATTAATCCCAATTTATTGAGATGTTTGTTTGGTTGAGACAACCAGAAAACCTCCAAACATGCTATGGTTTTTATTGCTATTTTGATTTATATCAAACTTTGGACAACATTAGCCTCTTCTGGGGCATAGCTGCAAAAGTCAGGCAACTTTCACTTAAAGGTAACATATTTGGTCTTACCTACCATTTCGAACAACTGACTCTTCCACTGAAACGAGTGCAATGTCATTTTGATAAAACCCAGATGAGGCTGAAAATTTATTTACACTATGAACAGTTTTCAAGCAGCACAGTATTAAGTCTTCAAGTGAGGGATTGTGGAGAACCCGTTGGAACTTTATAGAAACACGGGTAGATATCTTTATACAATGTATTTTGGCATCGAGCACAAGTACACACATACACACACACACACACATATATATATATATATATATATATATATATATATAGAGAGAGAGAGAGAGAGAGCGAGAGAGAGAGAGAGAGAGATATATGGATTGGCTTTGTGAAAAAAGATTTTTGGAGGGTTTTCAACATGTCCAAGAACATGTCCAAGAACTTAGACGATGCAAGGAACATTCCTCCTGGCGGCAAGATGAAATTTTAAGGTGAAGTACGACGCATGGATACCACCCACTCACCCCCCATATATATATATATATATATATATATATATATATATATATATATATATATATATATATACATATATATATATATATGTGTGTGTGTATGTGTGTGTGTGTGTGTGTTTTTCTCCTTCAAAAATCGCATGAAAATTCAATAATATCCAATCTTTTTCAAGGGCAATAATTGCACATACACACGTACAAGCAAACACACACACACACAAACACACACACACACACACACATATATATATATATATATATAGACAGAGAGAGAGAGAGAGAGAGACAGAGAAACAGAGAAACAGAGATAGAGACAGAACCAGAACCAGATACATAGATAGACATAGAAACATAGACATATAGGAAGTAAGCTCAATGTCTATGTCAATATAGGGAGCAGGAGTCCCACTATAAGGATTGGATATCAAACTCATTACACCGAAAAGAATCTGCGAGAATAATTCCTTCACAACAGTTTTCATGGCAAGTGCCTCTCTTGTATATATTTTGGCAGGGGGGGGGGGCGGATGCATAAATGTGCGGCACCTTGAGGAGATTGAACTCACCACCCCATAAATTATCACAGAGATAGAATTGTGAATCATCTCCCGGTGGTCTGCGCAACTTAGACATAAACATTATCTCTTCTTGGTATCAAGCTGTTATTTTGTGGCTCCCAGTGAGAAGCGAACTCACTTTACCCGTAATGATATATGGTATATCACTGCTTATTTATTATTCCCACAATCCCCATATATCTGAACATGTGCATGAAAGGATTAACCAGTGTATGAACAATGGACAATTGTTCTCCCGTGAAGAGTATGGCTTCCTATTGGTAAAATTGATTTCAATTACACGAGAAAAAAGTCAGGTATTTTTTACTCTATTTAAAGTGTACAATGTTACTGTTATTACTTAGATTGTTATACTAATGTTGTTACAGGCTTAATTTTTCTATTGTTTCAACCTGGCCTTGGGACATATAAACATATTTTATTGTGTCATCCACAGACAGCTGTTTCGATGTATTACATCTCTTCAGTGTGGCTATAGAATTTCGATTATCCCATCCAATACCGCAAGGCAGGGCGATATCCTACCTCTGGACTACGGAACTGGATAGTCAGTTAGGCTGGATTTAAGCGATATATCTATTTACACGGAAATCCCTCATCCACCAGAGTGCTCTATTCCTATGGAAGAGCGTTGCATAAGCTTACAGTGGATGAGTTACCCCACTTGAAAAGTGCTCAACCCTGAATAGAGGAGCATATATATATATATATATATATATATATATATATATATATATAGAGAGAGAGAGAGAGAGAGAGAGGGACAGAGACGGAGAAAGAGAAAGTTTCTCTTAGAGAGTGATTTCCCAAAATGTTTTGACTAAATGTTGATAGGTTTAAGAAGTGTCTTCTTTTTGTGTGTCTTCTTTTTGTGTGTCAGAGAAATCCTTGATGGGGCTTTCTCGGTCAAGCTTTGACACATCTGCTGCTTTATCATAGAACTCTCTTCAATGTCATGGCAAGAAGATTTCTACCTAACCTGAACACATTGTTGGTCGCAGGGAATTTTATGATCATGCAATTCAGAGTAGATCATGGAATCTCAATTGTAGATTCTTTGTAGAATTGCGTAATTTCTGATCAACCAAATTGCTTTTGGCACACAGGTTCTCGTACGATAACCAGAGTTAAGCAGCGTCGAGTCCAGTCAGTACCTAGATGGATTGTCAACAACTTGGTATCATGTATAGGGCTTCACATGGTGATCCCATGAATCCTCTCGAAGGAGATACTGATCTCTACACTATGCTCAATACCATAAACCGGTTGCTCTCCTCTCTTGACAAACTGACTGGCTTGGCTACAACGGACTGAAAATGATGAATACCAGATTCGATTTTCTCAACCCAATGCTTCCATTTGAAAGGATGAGAAATTCCGTTAGAGGTATTGTTAAATAGTTGTGCACTTTGTTCCGCTAACAGTTTATAGTTTCAATTAAAACAACTCTTTCATATTACTTATAAAATAGTCCCCTGGTGAATGAGGAGTTTCTGCGTAAATGAATATATCGCTTAAATTCAGCCTTACTGACCACCCAGTTCCAGAGGTAGGATGTCGGCCTCCGGGTCCGATGTGAGAGTTTCAATTCTGCCTCGCAGGACTGGATGGAATAAAGTCTATAGTCACACTGAAGAGATGTAATACATCGAAACAGATGCCTGTGGATGACATAATAATAATAATGATAATATATATATATATATATATATATATATATATATATATACCTAAAATATCCAACTACTGAAAATAAAACGAAATGAATTGCTTCAGTGAAACAGTGGCATCCTTACCTCCTTCCAAGTACCTCTACCCCTTGGAGACCTGTGCACCAGAATAGCTTCCCCTTTTCAAAAGTATGCAAAGTCCTTTTTCAGGATCAACTTCAGATGCCTCGTCATGTCCTCTTTAATTTTGTCCACGTTCTGAAATCTTTGAGAAAAGCCAGAACTGGTAAGAAACCATTTCTGGACTGTAGTGTAGCTGAAAGATCTGGGTGATGTGATATCATGACTGAAAAAACAAAAACAAAAAAAAAAACCTGTACGAAATGTGAAGAATTGGAAAGCTGTGAATACGACAGTCTCACGGTGCACAATTTCACTCAATAGTGCCTCACTGCTACTTGAGAAACCCAACAGGAGAGTGTCTATTTATCGATGCACAGTAAGGCCCACTCTGAGTTGCCAATTCACATTCAGGTCGTGCACCTGGGTCTAAAGATATTCAAAATGTCTAGGTGTTTTCTGGACAGAGTTCACGTTTGCTAAGCATGTTAATATATGATTAAACATATTGTCCGATAGTGTGTCTTATTGAGAAATGGAGAGTATAATCTTCTGTGTGTGAGGGACAGGAGAGCAAGTGATGAAGGGGAGGCAAAAGGGGTCCAATTATGAATTTCTGACGTCATTGGGAAGGGAAGTTGAGGAATTATTACCTTGACGATGGTACGGAAACGCAATGGTTTGCTGATGGGTTTCTATGGAAACCGTTGCCAACAGCTTCTGAAAGTAATGTAAAAAAGCTGAAATAACAACAGGAAACATAAATAATCCTTTACACAAAGGAAGAACGTACAAGGGAAGGCATGATTGCAAACAGTGTTTGTAGCTGAGGTGCAAGCATACACATTCATAAATATGTGTGTGGTGTGCATGTGCAGGTATGTGTCTGGAAATATATAAATGTATCTGGGTGACCATTGAATGTCTATCCATATTTCTCTCATCTCTCTCTCTCTCTCTCTCTCTCTCTCTATATATATATATATATATATATATATATATATACATACATATATATTCATTTACGCATATGCACATATGTATGCGAGTGTGTACATCTTTCCATCAATGTATGTATCAACTTTATTCGATCTTTATTTATTCGGAATTCCATATATGCTGATATATATATATATATATATATATATATATATATATATATATATATATATATGAACTTGGGTGTATGTAATTTGCGTGTGTGCATGCGCACGTATGTATGGATGGATTGTTTGTAAGGGTTTTGCTTCGAATTCCAATATTTCTCTGAAGAAAAGCAATGGGTAAAACAATTTATTTTGATCTATTTATCTATGTATCTATTTATATGTGCACATTTCTAGAATGCAAGTGAATATTGCAACGGAACCTGGCAATTTCCTTTGAAAAGAAACACTTTCAACTTTCTTCGTATTCCGTCTAATTGACAGATATCAAAAAAGTTTATTTTTACTGCAAAAGGGAAATGTTTGTTGAAATCCATGATAATATATTAGAAGCAATGATTAGTTGAATGCTCCGGAGAATGAGTGAGAGTAGTTGTAGCATCAATTGGCAGGATGCTGCTCTGAGGTTGGAATGGATACAAATGAATTGTACATTAAAAGAATGTAGTACGCTGGCAACGGCATCGACTGTCAGGATCCGGCTTTTGAATACACTTTTCTCTGTTTTGGTTATCTCTTTGAGTTTTGCAATACGTGGAATAGACTTAGTTGTGATGGATGGCCGTAAAGGTGTCACTCATTTAATGCTGTGCAAATTTACCCACTAACTGATTCATACCTTTTTCAAGGGCATGAATGCCAGTTTCAGTCTCATCCAGTATTTGAAGTTGTATTGCTGAGTTTATTTTCCATGCTATTTGGCCACCGGCACGTCCAAATGTTTCGTTAGCTGGTATCTAAATACAGAAAACCTTACTTAAAAAAAAAGACGGTCAAAGTGAGGAAAGAAATCCAATTCAATTTAGTTTATTGCATTTCTCTCATTTGTCTGCCTTTTGTAGGCAATCATTCAAAGGACGACTTCACATACATCCAATCTTACTTTGCTGCTCATGATTTTAAAATTCAATTCCTGACGAAACTATAAATTCAAACTGGACCCCGACTTTTCCATTCTGGAAGTTATAAATTCTATGGCTTCTTTTCGACTGATTCACTTCCGTCTAAAGTTCAATTGAATCAGCCATTACACTGCCAGGAGTAAGTAAATATACACAGTGAAAATTTCTATCCACGGGCAAGTGAATAAAATTTTTCATCCGGTTATTTTGAACCAAAAGGATTTTCTAAAGTAAGTATTTTCAGTAGTGGGAGTTAGTTTTTGAATTACTTTCATCGATTAATCTCTGTATGTTTTTACATTACTTCAACATAGTCTAAAGGCTTTCTTGTTTGTCTTACATAGGTGGGAGAAATTTTCATAGAAAAAGTCATAAAATTTATCTGGATATTCCTTTAATAGATTGCACATGAATGAGAACTATATCGAATCATTCATTCTATATCATGTTTATACAAAAATACCTTCGTTGTTATTCAAATCATAACACCAGATGTTATTTTTACATGTACATCAATACCTGCATCTTTTGTCATGCATATGCAAACCACTTTCATCGTTTTAATGCTTTTGTTACGACATATTATGCCAACAACTTTAGAATAAGAAAGAAATTCATGCCTTGCTTATTTATAAACAAAAATGTTACCATTGCAAATAAAGAAGACTATGGTATTCCTGAATCGTTTCATTTCTAATCATAACTAAGTTATCATTCAATGTAAACGGTTCGATTAAGTTTTAAGGTAATACCAGGGCTCAGATAAATATCATACTAAATTGATTTAATCCCAAACGTTTAAAACGTCAGGTATTCAGGTTTCATTTTCGATAATATTTTTTTGTTTTTCTTCTCAATTTCATAAATAGAAAGATTCCTTTTAAAATCAATTCTCCTAAAGTTTTTGAACAAATTTTACACACGAAACGTCATGAACATTAATTAAAAATACAGTCTTTCAAAATTTTTACCGTTCTGCTAATTTTCTAATAATTACCAACATCTCGAAAAATGCATCATTGCTTCCCAGAAAGAAAAACAACTTTAGTGATGTATGTACATTCGAATAAAAACTATTTGTACTTTCAATCATTTTAAAAATTAAATACATATATATATATATATATATATATATATATATATATATATATATATATATATATATATATATATATATATATATATGTAAAATACCAATCGGGTCTTTTAAATTCAACACGAAATATATATTCATGTACATATATATGACACCCGGGTGACCGTAGAAACCTTGTCAGCATATATATATATATATATATATATATATATATATATATATATATGTGTGTGTGTGTGTGTGTGTGTGTCTGTGTCTGTGTGTGTATGTGTGTGTGCGTGTGTATATGAGTGTGTGTGTTTGTGAACCTACATACAAGAATAATTATAAATATATTAGTCAGCCTTATAAGAGAATTGAAGCTGCATCAAACGATTTTTAGGTCTTTTGGCGCACACACACACATGCAAACACACACACATATACACACACACACCAGACACACACAAACACACACACACACAAACACACACACACACACATATATATATATATATATATATATATATATATATATATATAAGCTTAAACTCCCATATATTGGAGGGAACGAAATAGAAAAAAATACATCAAGGCAATGACACTCACGTCCATACGCACGTGTCTTGGGTAAAAAAATACATGTATTGTCGATAAGGGAACGCATTTGCAAAAAAAATCTAAAAGCCAATTACAGAAATGTTGCATCAGCGAAAAAAAAGGTAATACAACAAAATCTCTATTCTATTTCTAGGAGTTTCTTTGTTATTTGTGATGTTACAGATTATACAACCTCTATACCTTTTTTAATCCGAGCTACACTATAGAAATGGTTAGCAAGCTCGACTTGCAAGCTATTGTTAGTGTTTTGTACATTGTGGCCTGATGGTAAATAGGCTTTTGAAAGTAGGATCACCCTCATGATTTTGTAGAGTGAGTTTTCCATTCACCAAATGTTGTATTAACCGTCAGTATATGTATAGAGCAGATGTGTACCGTAGTCCAGCGACGAACCAGTCAACTTTTATGGTAAACAAAGGATATATATGTATACACACACACACACACACACACACACACACACACACACACATATATATATATATATATATATATATATATATATATATATGTATGTATATATTCTCTTGCCTCTGGTGCATTTATTTTGATTTTAGAGGTATCATTTACTGCATGGAAATAGTGCTGTAATATACTATAAATCAAGGGTTTTATGTGAATTCCCAAAGAGGATGCATTTTCTTGGTATGTCCATCATTAGAAACAATCAAAAGGCGAATCTTTTCAAAAATTGCCAGAGGGAAATACTTACAAAGAACAAAGTTGATTAACATTTTGAATACAGATGCCTAAACACGTTGTCTTTTCTCCTTTTCTGCTTTTCACTGATTTTTTTCAATTCCGTTTTCCCTTTCTTTTATTTCAATTAGAGTCTTCTAATGTTCAGTACACTTACGTATCGTCATCTAACATGCAAATGTCATTTTCTCTGTCATGTTTACATTCTCTCCCACCAATACTTTCCATCTCAATGCAATTTTGCGACGTTTTTGAAAAACTCTATAAACTCATGCACAAATCATAGGTTCCAATGTAAGCGTGTCGTTCAAAATCCAATAATTGACACAACACAATCTTCTTGTCACACTTTTCTCTATTAGGGTTCTTGCTGTACTGAGCTTCGTAAACGTCATATGTAGCTCATTCTTCTCAGGAGTTTGTGATCGGTGTTCCAGCTCAAGTAAGAGCCACCTTCCAAAGGCTGCTTTTCAACAATACTTTAGCCTTTGCCGCTTAGATGAATGGCACACAATATTCTTGTTCGTTTTTCTTCACACATGGAACACACTTAGTGATAGTATATCTCTGAATTTCTGAGATGAGGTAGTATTATTATTTCAATTATTATTCATACAAGGTTTCGGCAGTTGAACTCTACAACCTTCATCATGTATCACCTGGTAGGTGTGGAGAAGTAACGAACCGAACCCTTTTTTTAACCGACAGGGGTATATTGACCACACCCCCCTCTTAGCATTAGTAGTATTGTTATATTGTCTCACACTAGGATTGAACCTAGAACCATCAGATTACTTGCAGTTATTTTGTCTGATTCTGTAACCACTATGCCATGTGTCCATGTGAAAAACAACCAAGATGAGGATAGCCCGAATAATAATAGAAACACTTAGTGATATTTCTCAATGGTAGATTTTCAAGCCTGTACACCAACAGCCTCTGCTCTATGCTTTGCTCTCTCTATCTTGGCCTCTGTTTTGTCTTTCCTCTTTTCCCCCTGTTTCCTTTCGTTTCTCATGAAACTAAACTTTCAATCTATCTTTCTTACCTACGACGTTGCCGCTAAAGTCCTTATACACGTCCCATTTTTATCAATCCCTTCAAACTTTCTTTCTACAAATGTCGTTTTAATTTAGTGGCTGTGACTGGCTATTTATCTGTACTGGTTCGAAGCGACCACAATTTATCTTATCAATGAACTTACGATGTTTCTATTGTCCTCTAGGTGGCTGGAAAAAAAGTTACTCTGAAACTTCTCATCTTTGATCAAGTTTTAAGGATAATTTCACTTATACCCTTGCCAAAAGTATCTTTAACAAAAAGTGCTGTTTTAAAATGAAATAACGTTTTTAAGAATAAAATCAATCATTCAACCAAAGAGTCCTATCGGCCGTCATATTTGAAACAGCTGAACTGAATGCTGATAAGAAAGGCGAGCACACATAATCGTCATTTGATCAGATTTTTTCCGGGACTAGAGCCAATGCAGTACCCTAAATCTTTTTGTAAAAGTAGAAACCATATGCGAATTCTGCACACATATGTAGTCTTTTGGGGATCTGATTGAATTGTTTCAGGCACTGGGCAAAATAGAAAAAAATGAGGTTCAACAAAAAATCGATCTATGTTAAAAGATTTAGAGGAATGTTGATGTTACGGTAGAAACACAAAGCCAATCCAAGATTTTGGCTGGTGTTCGGTAATAAACTATAAAAAACACAAAAAACAAAAACAAAAAAAAAACAAACAAAAAAACTTCAAGCCACTCATGCCGGGCATCGCTCATGTTGTGAGTATGATCCTTACCGTGTGCTTTCCACATTGAGACATTATTTGAGATTAAGTCAAACTCAGTAAATACACGTTTATGTGGCTGTCTTGCTGTAGGCCAATGTAGAAAAGATAGTTTTTTGTAACCTTCATTATTGTAGGTACCTCGATCCTCTCTGGGAACCTTACATGTGCGCACTTGTGATTGACTAAGCTAACTCCATTGAATAAATGTTCATAGGTGCATCAATCAAAGTTCGTGCCTAAATGATTATAAAAGCACTGGAACACACAGAAAATATTTTTCAAAATAATGTGCTCCATTTGTCATTGCATATAATTCAGTGGTAAATATTCATAAGATCAAGCATTATACATAGAAAATTCCTGTTAATAACATGTCAGGCCATGGACTTATTGATTCGGCAAAATTTATGTTGGCACCTAAACGTTATGTGATGTTGAGCAACTGCTTTTAAACAACATTACAACCTAACCAAGAGACAGATCCGCAAATTGAGAACCATGCAACGTGCACATGAGAGAATTAAGCTGGCCTCACATGGAGAGACCACAAGGCAGCGCAGTACATTTGAGACAAGATAATGGTCAGGGACATCATAGAATCCATTAAAAATCTCAAATGGCGGTGGGCTGGCCATGTTGCAAATATGGTAGACAACCGATGGACATCACCACTCACGGCATGGATCCCCTGAAATCACACGAGCAACCGAGGCCAGCAGAATATTAGATGGAGAGACGAGCTAGACAAGTTCAGAAAGTACTTGCTCCTGGACGCCCATGAAGGTCAATGTCCAACGACGAACGTTTAAAGACTGATGATGATGATGACAACAAAAGCGGGTTCAATTCCTCCTGCTCCCCCACTCTTGAATCCCTGTAACAGATTGATATAAACAAAACAGAAAAAAGTCGGAAAATAAATTAAAAACTTGCAACAATGAAATTTTAAAAGAAATAAAAAAGTTGAAATGACAAAATATACAATTTAGAAAAGATTTTTATTCCAAGAAAACGTAAAAGCAAATAAAATCTTGTTTAAAAAAGAGACAGATCAGTACTTTGGATGAAGGAAATGGACGATATAAAATAGTTTGCAAAAACAAAAACAGGGGAGAGCCCGAGACGCTGTTCAACAAAGTGCAAAATCACAGTGATGATTTCGGGATGGAATTTGGAATAGAAAAATGTGCAATTACGGTAATACTCAGAGGAATACTCACAAGCATATCTAGAAAAGTACATGCAAACAAACAGTGAAGACATCATAAACAGTGCTCGAAGCAACGCAACGAACGATCAAAAAGTAAAAAAAACAATGGAACAGCACAGCAAACGAGGAAAGAAAAATGGGCAAGCAGATATTATACAGAAAATTCAAAAGACAGATACAAGATGTAGCAGATGAAAGACCATTGATATTGCTCCGTAAAGGAAACAAAAATTGACAGAACACAGACAAACAGCAAGTGCCGCCTGGTGAAAGAGATGAGACCATAAACCATATAACTAGTGAATATAGTCAACACTGGACCTAGTAACACTGGACCTGGCAATCGTGGATAAGACGAAGAAAACATGCCAAATAATAGACATGGCTGTGTCTGCTGACCATAGAATGAAGAGGAAGGAGAGTGAAAAACTGGAAAAATACCAAGACCTGGTTAGAGAACTGAAGATTATGTGCAAAATGAAAGTCAGGGTAGTACCAGTAGGGATATGCTCACTAGGAACCATCCCAAAGATACTAAGGGTAAGACTTGGAGCAGCTCGGGATAAAGGAAGGGTTGAGACTGTACAAACCACCGCACTGCTAGGAACCTCACGCATACTGAGGGAAGTACAAGAATTATAAGGTCTACGACACTAAATGTTAGCAGTAACCTAACAGAAGAGGAAGGAAAATGGAAGCAGAGACGTGAACCACAGCACTGTGATAGGTGAGGGAGAGATGAGATGTGGGCTAAATACCTGAGGAAACTTACTCACACTCAGCCTTCAGCAATGACCACCGGACAATTGGTGTGAAACTGTAAATCACAGTATTGCTGTGGACAAAGAGAATGTGGAGAGAAGGGGTGAAGATTTGAGGAGACGTGCTGTCACTCAACCTTCAGCAGTGACCACCAGGTGATTGAAAAAAAAAACATTGATATTTTTGACATCTTTCTAACTTTTGTCGATGAATTGTTTGCATCTAACGTTGATTTTTGCGATAAACAGAGACTAAAAGCGAGAAAATTTCAACCAAAATCATGGCAATCGACTCAAACCTAACGACAGAGACAATACTGACGACAAATTTGATAAACACACCTCAGAGTCTTTCACAGATTGGTGGGAAGAATCAGGATTTGCAGATGATGACGATCTCGTCTTCTTGTATCACCCGAAAAGAGTTCATTTTACATTATCAAAGGAGGAAACTAAGATGGCAAAAATGCTTGAACAAGAGACAATTGTCAATTCGTCATTGATGGATAAACAACAAGAGGACCGTTATCTGCCTCTCAGTCCAGACGCTATGAATATTAATGCTTCTGACGACGGGGATTTAGTTTTACCGGAAAGTGGAAATAGTAATTCTCTTACATTTTTCTCAGAAGCCGTTGAAATCAAACTTTTTTTCGTCGTATTAAAAGAGTTCGTTTCACATTACCAAAAGACGAAACTAAGATGGCCGAAACGCTTGAAAAAGGGATGATTGCCGATTCGTCATTGATGGATAACCTGCAAGGAGACTGTTATCTGCCTCTCAGTCCAGATGCAGGTGAATATTACTATTTCTGACAACGAGGAAGTAGCTTTTACGGAAAGTGGAAATAGTAATTCTCTGATGAACTATCTTGAATTTGTCTTGGAAGCTGTTAAAATCGAACTAATACACTCAGACGGTGCAGGCTCTTTGTTTGCTTCTTTGTATACAGCGGTCCTGACTGCCAAATGTGTTCCTAGTTCACCGCATATTCCCTGTGACCTTGATTTGGTCACTACGGTTTTGATGCCTATGTATACAAATCAGGAACTTGACAAAAGAGACGATACCAATAACCAATATCCTGTATTTGATGAACACACTTCACAGTCTTTTGAAGATTGGTGGGAAAAATCAGGATTTGCAGATGTTGACGATCTCATCTTCTTTCATCGCCCAAAAAGAGTTCGATTAACATTACCAAAATACGAAAGTAAGATGGCCAAAACGCTTGAACAAGAGACAATTGCCGATTCGTCATTGATTGATAAACAGAAAGAGGACAGTTATCTGCCTTTCAGTCCTGATGAGCTGAATATTACCGCTTCTGACGACAGGAATTTAGCTCAAATAGAAAGTGGAAATAGAAATTCTCTGATAGCCTATCCTGCATCTGTCTCAGGAGACGTTGAAATCGAACTAATACACTCAGACAATGCTGGCTCTTCGTCTGCTTCCTTGGATACGGCGGTCCTGACTGAGAAATGTGATCTTAACTCACTGCATATTCCAAATGACCTCGATCCAGTCACTACTGTTTTGATGACTATAGAGACATGTCCAGAACTTTACGAATTAGACGATACCGATTACCAATATCCTGTTTTGATGAACACACTTCACAGACTTTTACAGATTGGTGGGAAACATCAGGATTAGCAGGTGTTGACGATGTCATCTCCTTTTATGGTCTGAAAAGAGTTTGATTAACATTACCAAAAGATAAAAGTAAGATCGCCGAAACGCTCGAACAAAAAAACATTGCTGATTCGTCGTTGATGGATAAACAGCAAGAGGACTGTTATCTGCCTCTCTTTCCAGACACAGGTGAATATTTCCATTTCTGGCGACAGGAATTTAGCTCTTACAGAAAGTGGATATAGTGATTCTCTGATAATCCATCGTACATTTGTCTTGGAAGCCGTTGAAATCGAACTAAAGCACTCAGACGATGCTGGCTCTTTGTTTGCTTCTTAGTATTCAGCAGTCCTGACTGACAAATGTGATCCTAGCTCACTGCATATTCCTTGTGACCTTGATCCAATCAGTACAGTTTTGATGACTATAGAGACGTGTCCGGAACCTTACGAATAGGACAATACCAATAACCAATATCCTGTATTTGATAAACACACATCAGAGTCTTTCACAGATTGGTGGGAAAAATCAGGATTTGCAGATGTTGACGATCTCATCTTCTTTTGTCGTCCAAAAAGAGTTCAGTTTACATTACCAAAAGACGGAACTAAGATGGCCGTAATTCTTGAGCAAAAGACAATTGCCGATTCCTCATTGAAGGAAAAACGGCAAGAAGACTATTATCTGCATCAGGAACCTGACAAATGAGACGATACCAATAACCAATATCCTATATTTGATAAACACACACCACAGTTTTTCACAGATTGGTGGGAAACATCAGGATTTGCAGATGATGACGTTTAATCATCTTTCCTCGTCCAAAAAGAGTTCGTTCCATATTGCCAAAAGACGAAAGTCAGATCGCCGGAAAACTTGAACGAGGGATGATTGCCGATTTGTCATTGATAGATAAACGGCGAGAGAGTAGGTAGCTTTTATGGAAAGCAGGAATGGAAATTCTCTGATAACCTATCTTACATTTGTTTTGGAAGCCGTT
Source organism: Thysanoteuthis rhombus (assembly GCA_963457665.1). Taxonomy (NCBI): domain Eukaryota; kingdom Metazoa; phylum Mollusca; class Cephalopoda; order Oegopsida; family Thysanoteuthidae; genus Thysanoteuthis; species Thysanoteuthis major. The sequence continues at coordinate 5,206,968 of OY735213.1, forward strand.
GAAATCGAAATAATGCACTCAGACGATGTAGGCTGTTCTTCTGCTTCCTCGTATACAGCAGTCCTGACTGACAAATGTGATCCTTGTTCACCGCGTATTCCTTGTAACCTTGATCCAGTCACAACAGTTTTGATGCCTATGGAGACAAGTCTGGAACTTAACAAAAGAAACGATCCTGATAACCAATATCCTGTATTTGATAAACACACTTAAGAGTTTTTCACAGATTAGTGGGGAAAAACAGGATTTGCAGATGCTGACGATCTCAACTTCTTCGTCGTTCAAAAAGAGTTTGTTTTACATTACCAGAAAACGAAACTGAGATGGTCGAAACGCTGGAACAAGAAACAATTGTCGATTTGTCATTGATGGATGAACAGCAAAAGGACTGTTTTGTGACTCTCAGTCCTGACACAGTGAATATTACTATTTCTGACAACAGGGATGTACCTTTTACGGGAAGTGGAAATAGTAATTCTTTGATAGCCTATCCTGCATCTGTCTTGGAAGCCGTTGAAATTAAACTCATGCGCTCTGACAATGCTGGCTGTTTGTCTGCTTCCTCGTACACAGCAGTTCTGACAGACAAATGTGATCGTAGCTCACTGCATATTCCCTGTGACTTTCATCCAGTCACTACCAATATCCTGTATTTGATAAACACATCTTCACAGTCTTTCACAGATTGGTGGGAAACATCAGGATTTGCAGATATTGACGATCTCATCTTGTTTTGTCGTCCAAAAAGAGTTCGGTTTACATTACCAAAAAACGGAACTAAGATGTCCGAAACGCTCGAACAAAAGACATTTGGCGATTCCTCATTGATGGGAAAACGGCAAGAGGACTATTATCTGCCTCTCAGTCCAGACACGGTGGATATTGCGATTTCTAACAACGAGGATGTTGCTTTTACGGGAAGTGGAAATAAAAAATTCTCAGATAGCCTATTCTGCATCCGTCTCGAAAAATGCTGGAATCGAACTAAAGCACTCAGACGATGCGGTTTCTCCGTCCACTCCTTCAAATACAGCGGTCCTAACTGCCAAATGTGATCCTAGCTCACTGCATTTTCCCTGTGACTTTGATCCAGTCACAACAGTTTTGATGACTATAAAGACATGTCCGGAACCTTACAAATGAGACGATACCAATAACCAATATCCTGTATTTGATAAACATATTTCACAGTCTTTCACAGATTGGTGGGAAACATCAGGATTTACAGATGATGACGTTTAATCATCTTTCATCGTCCAAAAAGAGTTTGTTCCATATTGCCAAAAGACGAAAGTGAGATCGCCGGAAAACCTCAACAAGGGATGATTGCCGATTCGTCATTGATGGATAAACGGCAAGAGGACTGTTATCTGCCTCTCAGTCCAGACGCAGGTGAATATTACTATTTTTGACGATGCGAAGGTAGCTTTTACGGAGAGCAGAAATAGAAATTCTCTAATAACCTATCTTACATTTGTCTCAGAAGCCGTTGAAATCCGAATAATGCACTCAGACGATGCAGGCTCTTCTTTTGCTTCCTCATATACAGCGGTCCTAACTGACAAATATGATCCTTGTTCACCGCGTATTCCTTGTAACCTTGATCTAGTCACAACAGTTTTGATGCCTATGGAGACAAGTCTGGGACTTAACAAAAGAAACAATCCCGATAACCAATATCCTGTATTTGATAAACACAATCTGTCTTCTTTCGCAGATTGGTGAAAAACATCGGGATTTGCTGATATTGACAACATCATCTTTTTTCGTCGTGCGAAAAGAGTTTGTTTTTCATTACCAAAAGACGAAACTGAGATGGCTAAAACGCTTGAACAAGGGAAGATTGCCGATTCGTCATTGATGGATAAACGGCAAGAGGACAGTTATCTGCCTCACAGTCCTGACGAGCTGAATATTACCGCTTCTGACGACGGGGATTTAGCACAAATAGAAAGTGGAAATAGAAATTCTCTGATAGCCTATCCTGCATCCGTCTCAGAAGACGTTAAAATCGAACAAATTAACTCGGACTATGCGGGCTGTACGTCTGCTTCCTCAGATACTGCGGTCCTGACTGCCAAATGTGATCTTTGTTCACTGCATATTCCTAGTGACTTTAATGTAGTCACTACAGTTTCGATGACTATATATATAAACCAGGAACCCAATGAAAGAGACGATACCAATAACCAATATCCTGTATTTGATAAACAGACTTCATAGTCTTCTACAAATTGGTGGGAAACATCAGGATTTGCAAATATTGATGATCTCACCTTACTTTGTTGTCCAAAAAGGTTTCGTTTCATATTATCAAAAGAGGGAACGAGTATGGCAGAAACGCTTGAACAAAAAACTATAGCCAATTCGTTATTCATGGATAAACAACAAGAAGACTGTTATCTGCCTCTCAGTCCAGACGTTATGAATATAACTATTTTTGGCAACGAGGATGTAACATTCACGGAAAGTGGAAATACTGATTCTCTGATAATCTATCTTACATTTGACTTGGGAGACGTTGAAATCGAACTAATGCACTCAGACAATGCTGGCTCTTCGTCTGCTTCTTAGTACACAGCAGTCCTGACTGACAAAAGTGATCCTAGCTCACCGCATAGTCCCTGTGACTTTGATCCAGTCGGTACAGTTTTGATGCCTATAGAGACAAATCAGGAACCTGATGGAAGAGACGATACCGATAACCAATATCCTGTATTTGATAAACATATTTCACAGTCTTTCACAGATTGGTGGGAAAAATCAGGATTTGCAGATGTTGTCGATCTCGTCTCCTTTTATCGTCTGAAAAGAGTTCGTTTAACATTACCTGAAGACGGAACTGAAATGGCCGAAACCCTCAAACAAGAGACAATTGTCGATTCATCATTGATGGATAAACAGCAAGAAGACTGTTTTTCGCCTCGTAATCCTGACGCAGTGAATATGACTGCTTCTGACAACGAGGATGTAGCTTTTACGGAAAGTAGAAATAGTAATCCTTTGACAGCCTACCCTGCATCTGTCTAGAAAGCTGTTGAAATCGAACTAATGCATTCAGACAATGTAGGCTGTTTGTCTGCTTCCTCAGATACAGTGGTCGTGACTGCCAAATGTGATCCTACCTCACTGCATATTCCTTGTGACTTTCACCCAGTCACTTCAGTTTAGATGCCAATATATACAAATCAGGAACCAAACAAGAGAGACGATACCGATAACCAATATCCTGTCTTTGATAAACTCACTTCTCAGTCTTTCATAGATTGGTGGGAAAAATCAGGATTTACAGATGTTGACGATCTCATTTTCTTTTATCGTACTGGAAAGAGTTCGTTCAACATTACCAAAAGACGAAATTGAGATGAAACGCTTGAACAAGAGACAATTGTCGATTCGTCATTGATGGATAAACGACAAGAGGACTGTTATGTGCTTCTCAGTCCAGATGCAGTGAATATTACTATTTCTGACAACGAGGATGTAGCTTTTACAGAAAGTGAAAATAGTAATTCTCTGATACCCTATCTTACATTTGTCTCAGAACCCGTTGAAATTGATATAATTCACTCAGACGATGCAAGCTCTTTGTCTGCTCCCTCAGATACAGTGGTACTGACTGACAAATGTGATCCTAGCTCACTGCATATTGTCTGTGACCTTGATCCAGTCACTGCAGTTCTGATGACTATAGAGACAATTCCGGGACCTGTAGGCGCAGTCATTCGATGCAGTATCTGCGTTGGTTGGAGAAGAACTGTACAAGGCTTCAGACCTTTTTTTCTTGCTGAAAAAAAAAAAAAAAATAGAAATAAAAACATTTTTTCAATTTTTTCAATTGTTCAATTGTTCTACGAACTAGTTGGTTTATTTATTGTTTATTGAATTTCAAGACTTTTTAGCTCAGATGATGAACCCAAAAAATACCCCAAAAAACATTTTTTACATTTCCCTATTCTTGAATTGTTGTACAAATTTGTTTGTTAGTTACTTGTTTATTAAATTTTGAATTCATGAATTGTTTTCTCTCTGTTTTATTCCATCATAGTGTTCATCAGCATTTGTTTGGAATAGGTTCATTAACTCTTGCTTTCCGATTTTGAAAAGTGATAAGCATTTTATTATTATTATCATCAACTATGTATATATTCATATTAGTGTTATAGATATGAACAAAACACTCTTTTTTCAAATGTATATTCATTCATGAGACATAAACATGCTGCAAGCATTCATTTTTTCCCCACCTTTACGCCAAATTAGATTAGATAGGTTCAAAGACTATGAAATGATAATATCTGGAATAATTTAGAGGCAACAACGACAGCAATGTAAATAAATGTCTGCACTATAACTTCCAATTTTATTGTGAACAATAAATATACGAATTTCTATTTTAAAAAAATGGGTAATTGTTTGGATAAGTCGTACGAAAAAAGCGGTAAACTAGTATAGACATAATTTTCTAACCATTAACGAAACAAACAGAAGCAGTGAACTCTCTAACATCTGAAACAGAATTTATTAAAAACTCAACTGAGGTTGATTAGGGTTTAGGTTTAGCGATAGTGTTAGGGTCAGGGCTGCAGTGAACAAAGACATTTTTTTCTGGGTACACTAAAATGGAATTACTGGTGGATTTAATATCATTAAGTGAATATAGAAATGTTATTTGTCATTTCCAATAAAAATTTTCCCCGACGAACTCATGTATATAAAGCGTAAACAGTCTCCTTATTTGTACCAATTTATATTTTACCTTCCATCATGTACGGCGTCTATCATAATTACCTCCCAATTTTTGCGAACCTCATCCAAGCATTTACCAAAATCGAAGTAATTGCAGCATCTATTTAGGATGGAAACTCAATATTTTTTTGGAATAGGTGCAAAAAAACATGATGATATTCTGCAAGGGAGATAATCCAGGTAGACGTGATATATGATCAGCTTCTGTTGCCTGTCAATTTTAGATGGTTGAAACTGATTCGATTTTTAGCCTATTGATCAACTTTATTTTCGATCTAAAAATTATTCATTTTAAAGTCAATACAGCATATGGTTAGGGTTACGGGTAGTGTTGAGGTTCTCTGGTAGGTTTAGTTTCAGAGATAGAAGATGGCATTGGGGGTAAGGGTTAGTATGTTTGTGTTCCAGGTTTATGTTTCAAATTTTCCAATCATTATCGGTGTTATTTTTTTACTTGGAAATTAAATCTTTGCTATGACCCACTGGAACATATCTAGCTAGTTTTAGCAATTCAAATAGCCACACAAGAGTAGCTAAACATATATAGCGTCTACCCGGGTTATCTCCCTTGCAAAACATGGACATAAAATTTATTTGTACCTATTTAAAAGGATTACCAAATAACTCAATGGATCGATTGAGACCTTTTGAAGAAGGTCTGATTGCGATAGAATCGTTATTTTACTTTGATGTGACAAAGAACAACAAATATCATTAATAAGTGATCAAGCTTTAGCTCCTTATATATTTAAGTAGCGTAAACTAACCTTTTTGGAGTAGACAGCGTGAACAAGTTTTTCAATGATGAACCTGTCTTTGTGACAATGGTGGGTGAGAACAAAAAAGAGGTAAGAAAGGGAGGTAAGAATGAAAGATACAAAGGATAAATGACCAAAGAAAGAGTAACAGAGTCATCAACAAGATGAAAATAAAACCACGTAGGGAGAGAGGAAAAAGGGTGGGAGGAGAGGATAGAGGTTTGCTGCTGGGAAGGGACATGCTCGTCGAAACACCGGTACCCACACCAAAACCAAAGCACTGCACCCACACAAGCGCTGCAGCAACGACAGTCACTCCCGGTAATTCCTTTAAAGTCATAACAGACGCTGCCCACCAAACTATGAATGGAGCAGGAACCTTCAAGTGCAGACACACAGTCTAGCGAAACTTACCACCACCATCACGAACATAATACAAAATTCCATTTCCACTTGGCCGTAAACACACTCTCTCTTCCACACACACACACACACACACATATACATATATATATACATATATTGAATTCTGGAGACAATCTGCAAATTACATTTCTATGGCCTTGAGCTAGACTAAGCAAAGCCTTGTCAATAAACAAATGAGTAGATCGCGCATAAACTAGAGGCTTATCCAATCCATAGGCAATCAATCAGTAATCAAAAGAAAATATACTGCTACCATACTGACAACAGAATCGTTTACTCATATAAGTAACAGTGCGCTTAGTATTTGGATTATGATATCCAAGATATTAACAAAAATGTGTGAAGACAAACTGTTTGAAAAATTGAAAATTTACTTACATATTTCGCTGGTCACAGCTCCATCGAAGTTATACAAAATACTAACAAAAACAAAAGTTAGAAGTTTGAAAATAACGTCTTTTTGCCGACGTCATAGAACTGACTGTAAGCGTCTATCTTCATTAATGAACCCTTCCGTTTTGGCAAATGTACTACCTCATTCATTCCTTTATTGATGATACCCTCTGTCCCGTTGGTCAACAAATTTTTCAAATTGATTCATGAACGTTACAAAATTTATTCCTAAGAACTGGTTTTTGATTCTCGTGACGCGATTCAGATATTCTTTTCATGAGCGCAATCCAAAAAAATATTCCAAGATTCATGAATCAATTGACCAGCGAGACGAGCATATTACCAATAAAAATAGAATAAATTTGTATGTTCACCGAATGAACACACACACACACACACAAACACGCATATATATATATATATATATATATATATATATATATATATATATATATATGTATATATATATGTATATATATATATGTATATATATGTATATGTATATATATACATATATATATATATATATATATATATATATATATATACATATACATATATATATGCGTGTGTGTGTTCATACATATATATATATATATATATATATATATATATATATATATATATATATATATATATATATATATATATATATATATATATATATATTGATTATCCCTGTGCTGCACAGGATGTCATTAAAATAGAAGAATGTTATCGCATCTTTTCACTTGCCTCAATCAGATCTCCTTCGGAGCATATCACCCCCACCCAAAGTAAGTGATGTGGTTGAGCCTTTGGGAACTGAGGACCCGGCAGGAACAATTGGTATAATTTTCACTGTGTGAACCATAGGAACTGTTTGGCCATGCCCTGCCACACTGGCCCATAAAGTGTTGAGAGGGGGTCTGGTGGATTGGTCACTGCTGATGCTATTCAGTGGCCTTAGGGTTCCACTGTCTCTTAGCACCCTTTTCATCTGTTCTTGGAAGGAAAGTGTGGGTGTTCACTACGCTGTAAAAAAAAAAAAAAAAAAAAATTGGAAGAAGAAGAAGGAGGAAAAGAAGAAGCAGGATATGATTCGTGTTTTTTTTTTCGTAGGTTTTCTCATCAAAAAGAACCCCAATGACAATGTAGCTGGCTTGGAAGCCTTCTCTGACCGAAAAGCCAGCACCATTATACAACTTACAAAGAGGTTCAAACTGAATATCATCCAAGTCTACTGATAGGAAGCCGTGGAATGTGTAAAGAAGTCTGACCAAAGCAGGCTAAGAATAGCTGGTCTCGGCTGTGCTATTTACTTCCACAAAGACTACGTAGAAAATACTGCACAGTGAGTTAGACCTCTCGAAAACACGAATCAAAATAATCAATTGTTGACAATCATTATCCAATAAAAATGAATTTCGATGATGTTTGTAGAATATGGAAATCAGTGAGATTGAACACCGGCTTCCGTACAGCATTCAACGTATTGCCTTTAAAAGCTATTGACAGTAAGTTTTGACTCAGATCAAGTAAACAGGAACAAAGAAACAAAAAAGATGTGGTCAATCATTTTGATAAACGCAAGGATCCTGACGACTTCTTAAAATCAATCCGGAAGAAGTTCCCACGATATGTAACAACTGAAGAAGAGGGGAAATATACGTGATTCAGTTGAACTGTACCCATAATGTGTTTACGACGAGGATTATGATGCCAAATAGTCTACTAGAGAGATAACTGGATTGGACTCAGGAAGGGGAGGTGCTGGTGGGTGAGGTGGATCCACGTATAAATGTGGTGTTTGTGCAGATCTGATAAAGAAGTTGTTTTTATATTTTCTGTTTTCTGGTGAGATAGAGTGGCCAGAACTATGTAATAACAATTGAGGCCCTGAGACTATCTCTCTATCTCCAGCTCTTTTTTTTTTTGAGTGTGTATGTGTTTGTGTTTGTGTGTTTGTGTGTGTGTGGACGCATATGTGTGTAGGGAGATAGACGGAAGATCTGAGAGAGAAGTTTTTATATTTTCTGTTTTCAGGCGAGATGGAGAGGTGAGAACTATGCAATAACAATTGAGGCACTGAAACTCTTTCTCTATCTCCACCTCTCTTTCCCTTTGAGTGATTATGTGTGCATTTGTACGCATGCGCGTGTGTATGTGTGTGCAGGGAAAAAGACTGAGGCCAGGACAAAGAAGCAGAACTGATGGTAAAAAGAAAATAGATGAGAGAGAGAAAGAAAAAAAATGGAAAGGAAAGTTGAATGGGATTTGAAGGGAATACAACAGATCCAAGGAACGAGAAAGGAAAAAAGAAGAGGGATGACAGAAGAAGGAGAGAAGATTGAAAAAAGAAAAGAGGAAAAATGAATGTGTGTTAAAAGTCGGAAAAAGAGAGAATTAAAAAAAAAAAAAAGGAACGAAAGGGGAATTGTCGAAAGAAGAAACGTGAAAAACAAGAACGAGGTCGAAGAAAAAGAGAAATTTCGAAAGACAAAAAAGAAGGTTGAACAAGGATTGATTATAGAAAGAAGAAAAAGAGAGAATGAGGATAAAGATAAATAAACAGAAGAATATGAGTCTGGATATTAATAAGAAACAGAAAAAAAAGAAGGAAAAGTGTAAAGGAAAAGAAAAAAAGAAAAAAAAACAACAATGATACAAAGTAAAGAAACACTTGAAGGAATCGAAAAGAAAAAGAAATCATGAAGAAGGCGAGAATGAAAAAAAAGTTTCGATGAAGAATAGAAGAAAGAAAAAAATAAATGAAAAATAAATGAACGAATGAAAACAATACGAAAGAAAATACAACTATGGAAAGAAATATTTTTTCAAAGACAATGGCGCCGAAGAAATAGTCTTGAACGGGAAAATGTTTTGAAGAATGGAATAATGGAGCTTGGCCACAACAGAAAGGCGGCACAAGTTGCAGAACAAAAAAAAAATAATAGATGCTTAGGTCTGGTTAGTCACTCAATAGAAATTGTCACGTGGCCAAGATTCCATGTTGGGGGGATCAATAGAAAATCGGAAAAGGTGTGATCAATGAATAAGTTACTGCTCTTGCCTTGTGATGGCCAGTGATCACTAAAAATATGTCAGAATTCTCAAAAAAACAAGCCCGAAGCATTGCAAATCGACCATCCCTGGAAAAAAAAGAATATACGAGAGATATGTTTGGAAATTAAAAAAGAAAATACCCAGACATTATTGGCATCAAATGTTTGCATTTTTAGCCCTCTAGCTTCATTGTAGTTAGCCGTGGGCGTGTTACATACATACCCAGCTAACCAAACTGACAAAACAACTTGAGTACCGAATAAACCCATGTTGACAGTTTTGGTTCACGGTTTCTAACAGAAAGAATGAATAAAAAAAAAACTGAATCCCAGCAAAAAAGATTTCACTGAAATATACAAAAAAGACATGGAAGATACAAGAAATACGTACATCCCCCCACCAATGAGTGAAACAAGAGAAAGATAAATAGAAAATATCCTTTGCATTCATTCGGGTAACCTAAGCACTCTACATCTGGTCTCCAAAATGGTGTATCTCATAATTCATCAGTTGTTAGTGATCCTTTCCGGTCTGTAACCACGTTTCAATCCACTGGATAGCGTCATAAGGAGACAAAATAACGTCTCAATGTTCCCTCACTTCTGGTCATCTCTTTGGACACTGGCAAATCTTCTGTGAATGGTCCTCGAAATTTGGACCAAGAAAGGAGTGTGAGTCCTTTCCTTCAGCATTATTCTTGGCCGATTAGAAGCGAAAAAAGGAATGCAATGAATTTTTTGCTTACACGTGTATATACATGTGTAAACAAAAATAAAGCACTGCATCCTCAATCTGGTGTAAGGCAACAAAAAAGAAGATTCTATTTATTCTGCCTTACAGAACTAATTTTTCTAATTGATAACTCTCTTCAAATTGCCGATAAGAAACATCAAATGAATAAGTAAAAGTTCATTGTTTATCAATAATTCGTTTTAATCATTGTTCATAGTATTTTTTTTTTGGCGTATTTGGCTTTTGATATATCTACATACGTGCACGCGCACACACACACACACATATATGTGTGTGTGTGTGTGTGTGCGTGTGTGTGTGCATGTATGTAAATATATATATATATTGTTGCGAATCATGGTTTATGGCTAAATTTAGATGTAACACACACACATATGTGTGTGTGTGTGTGTGTGTGTGTTACATCTAAATTTAGCCATAAACCATGATTCGCAACTATGTTCGTGGCTCACCGTAGTTTAGTATACTAAATAAACATGAATTCAAAAAAAGTTGAGGACATTTAACAACTCAGCTGTTATCATCTTATCAGGAAATGATGGAGGATTAGTGTTAGGGATTAGGGTTAATCAGTCAGGGAAAAGATTAGTTTGTGTCTGAATTCTAAACAACTGTAGCCATCAAAGATAGCAAAATGTTATTTTTCAATCCTTGACTTCACCCAGTGCCTAAAATGATTCTTGTAACCCTCAAGTGTGTAAAATTCACGAATGGTTTTCCTTAATTGTAAAGGTTAAAGAAATCTAGTGATTTAGTTAGTTTCATTCTAAATGTATGTGCAATATTTTTAGATTCATTTCCAGATTATTTCCAGGTGAATTTAGGGTTATTATAGATATTTGAATTAAAAGGAGTTTGCAACCATGGTCATGCCTGACTGTACCATAGACCAAACAACAGACATTTAGCATTTATTGGCAATTTCATTTAATGTTACATTTTAATGAAATGTGTGAGCTTGGCTTTTTTCAATCGGTAACTCAATTTTAGGCACAGAGACTCATCCATAACATATTCTCAACTGGCAGTCTTAAGCGAAATTTTTCTCATACTTAAAATATAATCAACGTTAGTTTCGCTCGTAGAATTATATATATGACGCCATAAGGCAAATTAGTTCCAATAATTGACTTGAATTAATACTTTTGGCGTAACAATTAATCACAAAAGTTTGTCGTTAGGGCTTTCATCTGACCAACATACAGAACATATGAGATTTTTAGTGAGAACTTCTTAAAAAAAACCCGGCTTTATGCAAACAATTCGTCTATTATTATTATTATTTCAAAACATAACTTCATCTATTTTTCCCAAACCGATGATTCGCCTCTGAGCAAACCAGAATCCGATTTGCCAAAGAACTCATCAATATTCATGGTAACAGAGACGGAACAGAATGAATCTTATTGACCTAGAACCCTCCCCGGGGGGTAGACATGCGTGACAAGATGAAGAAATCGAGAAAATCAGCCGAGAAATCCCTTACCACGTAAAACAAAGAATAATAAAATAGAGGGAAGAAATTGCTCGAAAGAGATTAACGATGATGGGAGTAAGTTGGAAATATTCGTAGAGATTTTTTTTTAATGAATAAATATTCAGGTTTTCTACTGCTACTCAAAAGTAATGCGTTTTTTATGGAGCATTTCGTTAGCGTGAACCGAAAAAGCAACCACCATTGATTCAAGAGAAATCATTTAAGAGTTCCCAGAACCCCTGAATGATAATGGGAAGTTAGGCTGAGCCGTCAGAAGTTGAAGTGGCAACAGAGGATTTGGGAGCAGTACTTTGTTCCTAGACAACACACACATCTGATCCTAAGCAGATGAGTCGACCCATACATAACTTATCCAGTCTTTTATTACTACTACTACTACTACTACTACTACTACTACTACTACTACTACTACTACTACTACTACTACTACTACTACGACGACGACGACGACGACGACGACGACGACGACGACGATTTTTTTGCGTATGATCTTATAAAACGGCGACAATTTTTGCAAGATAATGCTTCCCATCCAGAACTAATTTACAAAATGTGAGATAAGAATCCTAAAAAATATTTCCCGATGGATCAGTTAGCAGATTACTGGATCAAAAAAAAAAATGCATAATAATTCAATCTCAAATTATAGGATTTTACAAAAAATAAGTATTGCATAACTTTTGGTGAATTGGGGCATTTAACAAGATAGTGGAAGAACAACACACAAGGGAAGTAATCCCTAATCACAATGAAAAGAGATGGCAAAAAAGAAAGAAAAATTCAGTGGAAGAGAAAGACAGAATCATGGGACATTCATGTTACTTTTAATGTTGTATAGTAGGGGGACGTAAAATCCTTGGTCCCACGGATGTAAAATATCGTAGTTGGACACATCATACAAAGGCCATAAAAGTCAAACAAAAGCCCCAAAGGATATAACTATATAATGTATTGAAAATATATTAATACAATAATGAAGTTAAAAGTCATTGGATATTGTGCACCATGAAATCTTTCACGACAGAAACGGTGCATCTGAAGTGCCGAAATATTGTCTTAATTCTTTTTTTCTAAGTGTTTCCAGGAATATTTGACATTAGGGGTAGGGGGCTTAGAGTAGTGCAGGAAATTTCCATTTCAATTGTATCTTTACAGCCCATTTATATTGAAATGGATTTTGCTGTTTATTTAGTTTTACTACTTATTCCGATCAAAACAAACATGATTCGAAATATGGTAGATGTTTTGACTTTTGAAAAGGGCAGGTTCCAACTGATTGAAAGTCACTGAGTTAATACTATTGTTAGATTGAATGAACTGTTAAAAATAGGGACTCCTAATACGCCATCTGTATACATTTTTTGTGAGAATTGATTAAAATAGAATTAGTATTTTTCTTAAGGTCATGTTTCTGACATACTGTCTGCTGCAACTGGACTCATCTTCACATTATGACCACGAAAAATGTTCTGGATAAGTGTTTCATTCTGCATTAAAATTTTACTGCGAATCGGAAGCCTCTCCCTAAAGCATATGGGGTGGGTTAGAGAAAAATAATTGTTAAGAACCCATATATATATATATATATATATATATATATATGACACAATAATATGCATATATATATATATGCATATTATTGTGTCATCCACAGACAGCTGTTTCCATGTATTGCATCTCTTCAGCATGGCTATAGACTTCAACCCATCCAGTACCGTGAGGCAGAACTGAAACCCTCACATTGGACCCGAAGGCTGATACCCTATCTGCGGACTACGGAACTGGGTGGTAAGTGAGGCTGAATGTAAGCGATATATCCATTTATGCAGAGACTCCTCATCCACCTGAGTGCTCTATTGATGAAAGTAGTAATTGAAAGGTGAAAAGAAAAACTCAAGAAAAAGCCGTTTTCATATCTAAAATTAATTTTATTATCACATGGACATGTTTCAATGCATTCCAACGGTTGCCAGTTATCTTTTTCATAGAAATACTTGCAGTTGTGCAGAGGATGCTGTTTGGCTGCTTACCTGTTTGAGGCTGAGGAAAAATAGGGGTATTACTGAGTTGTTTGATAAGAGCTGGAGTTTGAGGTGTAAAGTTTAATCTGAAAAATGAGGTGGCTGTGAGAGGAGAGGTCAGAGGGTTTTCTTTCTGTCTCACTGGTAGAATATTTGTCTATTTCATCTGCTTCTACTAAATACCCATTCTTTTGTCTTTTATTTGATTAAACATTGCCTAACTCTTATATTTCTCACTTTTTGCGTATGTTATCTTATCTCCCTCTTTTCCATTCGGCATTATCTTTCTTTCAACATAAAATAAAGTAGATTTTGTTCCATCCTTAAAAACTGTTCTAAAAGTGTGTATATCGGGAGTAGCCCACACTAGGTGATAAAATAAACACGTTAATTACCAATGCAGTGTGATTTATGCTTTAGAATATATCTTCCTTCCCGATGTTTCATTCTTTTATGGAAATTTTCTATGAGAATTGTCTGGTTTTTGATATATTATTGATAAAAATTCCTTTTTCCAGGTTGGTTCCTTCGATTTTGATGCCTCAGTCCAGAAAAATATACTGAAAGAAGTTTGCGCATTACAAAAAGTAAAAATATGCAAACAGAAATTAGTGAATAATGAATTTATAACAACTATCAAAAGAAGGCTGGTTGCTTCAGGGTCAAATTCAAGATGTGTGAAGTGAACGAGTTTGAAAATTTGAAAAGAAGTTACTAAAGGCTGATTAGTACATCTCGAATTCTTTATTGGTTACGATAGCTGGATTCCATTGAGAGCTTTTGTTGAAGAATGGTGAAAGAAAATGATGATAAGTCTACAGAAGGGAGGATATCCAAAATTCTCACAACTATTGAAAGAGAACCGGCTGCTTCAGGGTTAAAATCCACTCTAAGTGTATTTCAAATGATTTAGTTTACAAGTTTTGGATGTATTTAAACCTTGATAAAATATTTCCCCTTTAACAGAAGATTTTCACATTTTACTATGTTAGGGGTATTAATGAAATAGAATCTGGATTTCTTTTCTAGATGAATGGCTTGAAAATCTAGATAATTCTTGAAATAATTTGAGACAATTTTATAAGTTTTCCTCGAATAAGCTAAAAATTGGAGCGAGCAAATTAAATAGAACGAGAATATTGAAAAATGAAACAAGCAAATAAAAAAAACAAAGGGAGAAAGAAATTCAACCATCACTATGAATATTTTTGAGAAGGTTTCTTTAAAAGTTTCCTTATTTCAAAAAGTTCTAGAATTTCATGGCGTACAGTTCCATTGTTGCAGCCAGTATACGTCATAGATGCATAGATAGCCAGTCAGCCAGACCCACTTGAAAACCGAAGAAATCTTCCACTGAATGTGATGCTGATAGTTCTGATTGACAGGTTCTAAAACATGTTTGGTTAGTCACTCCATAGAAACTGTTTGGTCAAAGTCGTTTGGTAGCATGCTGTAATAGGGGTGAACAATCAAAAATTTCAAAAAGTAGTGATCAATTGATGTTGCTTCTCTTGTCGTTTATCAAATCACCGAAAAGTCTGAATTAAAAAAAAGAAACAAAAAACAAGCAAACATTTAGCCTGAACGTTCCCAAAACTAAGGGACCAGTCAACATTGAGTTTCACTGAAAAATGAGCTACTTAGAAAACTATTTACAAGAAATCAAATAAAGACCTCCTTTTCCAAACAACGAGGGTTAATTCTATTAATATTCGTTTCAGCCGTTGTACTCTACGGTAGAGTTCAACAGCCGAAATGTTGTATGAAAAACAACCAAGATTTAGGATGGTCTGAATATTAATAGAAATAATAATAATACCTCATCTAAAAAATCCAGAGATATATTCACGAGGGTTAACTTTTCAAATTCTATTCTTTAACTTCATTAGTCTGTATACATGATGAACAGATGAATAGAATCAACTGAAAACTGTTCCGGTTGATGGATTATAAAAAAGAAAAAAATCTGAAGAAAAGAAAATTTTCTTTTCTGAGGAATAAATCTACCACACGGCCACATTTGTGGAGTCTTATTTGAGGAGGTGGTTCTCTATCATCAGCTTGGAAGATCAGCTATAATTAGATGGCATACATTTTTATGAGTTTTATATTTGTACTTTCCTTCATCTTGAATTTGGTTATTTTTTTCATCAGAAATTCACATGGACAGTCAATCAACGACAGTATGTGAATAACTCAGTTCGGAATGGAAATATTAACGCTCAGTGATGTGTTGTAGTCGTTTGCAAGCCCTCTTGTAAAATGTTTACAATGAGCTCGTGTGGATATTGCTAAGTTGGTGCTGCACCCAAAATTGACCAAGCCCAACATCTATATTTCGAATCTATATACAAAATACTATTATTTGTATGTCTTGATACAGATAGTAGAAAATGGGTGGAGGAAGTCAGGTCTTGGTGCCAATACTTTTCGCTGTTTCTGCCAAAATCAACGTTGGCTTCGTACTTATGCAGTTTTGCCGATGGTACAGTTTTGAAAAAAGGATTTGTTTAAACAAATTAATACCATTAATGAAGGCTCCAAACCTACTCTGTAGGATGCAGAGTGGTTTGAGTCAGGTGATCAATGCTCGATGTGCGAAATGATATGAGGGTCATTCTGCTTGTGGCGTTTTGGGCTTGAAAACAAGAGACAGCCTTGAGCATATTGGAAATCTTTCAACAAATGTTGATTCACCGAGGGGAACGTGAGTAGAGCGGTGTATAAAAGGGGCGAGCATTGGAGAGAGGGTCTTCAGGAGGTGAGATTGGAAAGAAAGGGAACGATACAGAGACAAAAAAAGTAAGTATCTGATATGAGAGGGACGTGGCGTTAAGAAGGTAGAAAGGTAAAAGACAATACTGATTGCTGATGGGTGAAACTTCACTCTTTCTTTTAGTCCGACTGCAGATGATAACTGTAAGTAATATTGTAGATATAAAAAGATAAACAAATCTCAGTAAATAAAAAAAAACAACAAAATTTTCGTAGATATCTATAACTTTTGAGATTGGCTCAGTCAGTGAGAGGGTACTTGGACGTGATTTCAAATCACAGTAAGTATTAATTTTGCATATCAGTTTTGTTTAACGTTACGGGACAGACAAGCAACAACGAGTTCGTTCCCCCGAGGATTGTTCTTGTTCTGGGTGTTTTTGTTGTTCTTGTTCATGTTCACTATTACCAATAAAAGATGTTCTTGTCTGATTGAATCCATCAGAGGTTTTAATCAAGACACGAGGACTTGTTCAAGTGGAAGAGTCCATTGTTTCAAATTATGGGTAGGGAACATTTTTTATCAGCAAGGTTGGTAACTTAAGCGTGAGACTCCATCGTCATGGACATAGAAAAAACAAAAACAAAGCTAAACACAAGGCTTCAGTAGTCGCTCATCAAGTGGGAATCTTATTCCAGTAGTAATGGTCAGTATCACAGGTTTTACCCATAGCAGCACCAATTATGAAACAGGGGATTGCATGACATCTCATATATATATATATATATATATATATATATATATATATATATATATATATATATATATATATATATATATATATATATATATGCGTGTTTATCTGTGTGTATATATGTATATATGTATGCGTATACATGTGTAAAATATGTTTGTGAATGCGAATGTGTGTATACATGCAAATATGTGTATATGTATATCAACACCCATTTATGTTTGCATATATGTGTGTATGTATGTATGAATGTATGTATCCTGACTGAATGCACTTGCTTTCATAAATAACCACGTCTAAATCTTGTGACCTCATAGCCAAAGTGTCAAGCGAATATACGATTCTTTAACTGAGCACTCTCTCCAAATCGGATAACTTCTTCTTCTTCTTCTCCTCCTCCTCTTCCTCCTCCTCCTTCTTCTTCTTCTTCTCCCCCTCCTCCTCCTCCTTCTTCTTCTTCTTCTTCTTCTTTTTCTTCTTCTTTTTCTTCTTCTTCTTCTTCTTTTTCTTTTTCTTCTTCTTCTTCTTCTTCTTCTTCTTCTTCTTCTTCTTCTTCTTCTCCTCCTCCTCCTTTTTCTTCTTCTTCTTCTTCTTCTTCTTCTTCTTCTTCTTCTTCGTCTTCTTCTTCTTCTTCTTCTTCTTCTTCTTCTTCTTCTTCTTCTTCTTCTTCTTCTTCTTCTTCTTCTTCTTCTCCTCCTTCTTCTTCTTCTTCTTTTTCTTCTTCTTCTTCTTCTTCTTCTTCTTCTTCTTCTTCTTCTTCTTCTTCTTCTTCTTCTTTCTCTCCCTCTCTCCTATTTGCCCTTTAGTATCTGATTGGTTTACATTACCTGCCAAAACTCGTCCTCAAAGGAAAGCGGATCGATCAGATGAAATCTCTGGCAACGTCAGAAGCTGCTGGACTCGTTTCAGCCCAGCAGCATTTTAACGTTTGAGATTACGTGATCTAGTTCGACAGAGTTGATTTCCTTGAAGAAAAGAATACAATCTCAGAAAAGTCTTGAGTTAGACAGAGAAGACGTTTAGCAAAGGGAAATAATTAGAAATGTGCCCGCTACTGTTTGGTCAGTAAGCACTGGTAAAAATTGACAATGCTCATACAGTCGTAGTGGAAGCTCCCATGGATGAACAAGCTCTCTTTGAACAATGCAGTTTAATTTCATTACAATAATGATGATCATATATAAACAGAGATTTTGTCCTAAAAGTATCAGGTTATTTTGAATATCCAAACAACTGGTTGCACAGCTTGATGCAACTTGTCAATCGATAAAAAGCGACCTCGCTGCGCTTGCGTGAACAGACAATGTTCTAGGGGGTTACTCAGTCAATGATGGATGAGCGTTCGTAGAGTGTGACCATGGCATTTGCAATATGTGCCCTTTCCCATGCTCTGTGCATTTTTTTTTTGCAAACACTGCACTAATTACGTGTATGTGCCCTCCTCCTATACTACAATTATGCCCCCTGTGACTCCTGACATTTCCAAAAGCTGAAATTTGAATTGAAATCGGGATTATAGACCGTGGACGAGAATGAAGAGAATGTAACCCAAAAGTTGATGTCGGTATAGAAATATAATAATACAGACTGCTTTTAAACAGTGGAAGTGACGCCATATAAATTGTGTGAGGCCCCTAATGGAGTATCCTGACGGAAGCCAAGGTACCATCCTTTGTCCTTAGTAATTATTTATCCACTCACTTAGAATAGCCAGATACTTTCTTAACAAACCTTCTGCATGCAATACATTTCGGTTAATTGATCCTTAACATAAAAAGAATATAATGATCCAATCAGGCTGTTGACTCAATTACGTATTGCAACATATAAACAATTTATGACTGACTTTCTCTCTCAATCTGTTATTACTACTATACATTGTTCATTTCAGATCAGTTTCCTTATTTATGTGTTTTTTTATTACAACGTTTCAGTCACCGTATATCTGAAATTACGATTAGATAAACGTAACAACGCGTCGTCTCAGCATTGAGGTAGGAATTATCTGGTCGATTCAGACCCAATATTGTGCAGAAATGATTGAAGTCTTGAGAGTTGTGTTGTTCAAACATGAAGATAAAGAAATTCAATAAATAGGAAACTGACTCAAAATGATTTTTCCGATGAATACATTTTAGAAGAGAACTTAAAAAATGTTTCCACAATAACATTTAAAAAAGGCTTTTCTATGTTATGGATTTGACGATAAAATATGAACTGAACCACAGAAATTTCTTAATGATAACAAATGTTTGGAGAATTCATCAAGTGTTCCCTGTTGTATTTTCTTTGGTGGTTTCGTGAACAGAATCAGCGCTGGTATTTTTTGAAGATCACAGAGAAATTAACTTACTAAAACATTTACACGTTTGGATCGTATTTTTAGTGAGTTGGGTTTTTGTATGCAATAAATGGCATACTTAATTGTACTTACACTTTAAAATGCTGCTCACAAAAGATAGAGCATGTATTGCTTGACTGACAAAACTACGAGTGGTTCAGCAATTACAAACCTAGGTTCACTTTGGCATCTTCATGCTGGCCCAATTAGATGAATCAGTGGCCCAAATAACTGTAGAAATTGGAAAAATTCGAGCAAAATTTGAACCATCCAGGCCTAAGTCTTAATAGATGAACTAGCATATTGATGAGACTGCTAGAGGATTGGGGAAATTTTCTGTCACTTGGGAATCGGTGAAAGCTACCAGATACTAATGGTGGAATAGGATACAGACGTGATCAGTGGGAAATTTCGAAGACTTGTCACTTGATCTCTACTGAGACAGCTACTCGTAACTTCTAGTGGTAAAGAATACCAAGGAACGTGCAGGAATATTGAGATGACTTGTGGTCTCATATCTCATATCCCCAGATCTTGTGAGATGGAAAACCGATAAGAATGCTGGAATAGTCAGGAGATTTATTATCCGATCCTCACGAAAAGCACCTGATCGAAGGATTTTGCCGTCACTTGATTCTAAGTGAAAGACACCAGATATGATCGATTCGAGAGATAATGGCAGCTACCATTTACTACTCAACAAGTACCACAGACAGATGCAAAAAGAGTTCTGCAATTTCAAAAGCCCTATCCCAAGTACTTGCAACAGTATGAATCTTTTCTATTTCTATAGCACTATTCTGTCTTCAACTTTTTTATAAGCCGGGTAGTTAAAGGTTAGCAATTTCAATCCATGATCACCTTTGATTGGGGGTAATACTTTAATACAGTAATCAATGGGAGTAGAATATCTATGTGATACGTAGACAACACATAAACATGGAAATGTTTGAAACTGAAGTCAAAGCCACTGCACAAAAATCCAAATGAAAAGTTATGCCGTTACTGAAATGTCAGACATATTTGACGTATTATTTCGCTGTAAAATGGAATCTCGAGCAATTACTCTACCGAGGGAAAACTTATGTGTGTTAATAATCATAAGTATTGTTTCAAAAATTGGACCACTTCATAAATATGCTCACTGGCTTGATGCGAGCCTGAATATTTAGGGAAAGTATCGTTGAAGAAATCTCTCGATGCAAAATAACAAAACATGCAAAGGTGATAAAATGTTGAAGGAATGAAAGAAAGTGGAAGAAAGTGGGAAGAAAAAACAAAACAAGATTCAAACCAAGAAAAAACAAAAGAAAAAAAAGTAGAAAAATGGTTCAACAATGGAAAATAAAAAATAATAATAGTATAAAAAGTGAAAAAAATATTGGGAAAAATTGCTTTAAATCTCATGATAGACAAGGGAGATAATAAGGGAAGAAAGAAATTTTAAAAAATCCGACATCATTGATGTGAAAAAAAAAAAAGGAAAAAAAAAGGAAGAAAGGAAGAATGATGAAAATCAAAGGAGAAATGAGTCGATATGGAAATTTTGTGGGGATAGGGCGAAAAAATGTCGAAGAAAATGGTAACTGTCAAAATGTCAGATTCTCTGAATCGACAGAAGAAAGGGAAGTATTGAAAAAGAATTCCTTCAGGCAACTGACATCTTCACCCAATTTACGAGCGCGCATCATGTCCGTGTCCATTTACGAGTCAAAGCTGGATATTCGTGATGATCTTTTGAATTCTTTTTAAGATGTCTTTGAAGAAAATTCCGGATAAAATCAAACAGGAAAAATCAAAACAAATAATGTTGTCCTTTGATCTGAATGGCTCGAAAGATTTCAAGAGTAATTGGGTTACATCATTTCAACTTCTATGAGAACTTTTGAACTGGTTATAAATGACTAGTAAATACCAGTGGAAAGAAATCTACGTAAATATTTGAATTTTTATCAAATGATTATTTTAGAAGAGAGAAATAATTAATTTGACACAGTTGTATAGATTCTAATGGAGGTCAGGAGGTATCCATAACAGCAAAACTTTTTTCTCCTGAGTTGAAGAGTCCAGTGATATGGACAGCGAACAAAGAAAATCATCCTGTTCATTGTGCAAATGCCCAAGGGAAAGGCATGCATACATTTGATCTCTTCCAAGGTAAAGTGTACGGAGAATAGGCTCTCTAGCCATGGCTAGGAAACTCTGATTCTAAAAGAGAGAGACACACATGATGAAAATCATATATGATGGCTCAAAGACCGCTCATCCTGTTCCAGGATAAAAAAGAAAATGAATAAACAAACAATTCTACGTCGCTTTTTCTTTTCAATTGCAAGTAGAAAAAGGTTACGCAGTCCAACAAATAACAATGTGAGCAGATAATATCTCATCCAACGATTTTAAATCTCGACGAATGAATTCAACTCGAAATAATACTTTAATCCCTGAAGTCAAAATGATTATGTTTCTGTTTGTTTGGAAATTAAGTCCTAGTCTCGACAACAGCTTATCTTTTATCTATGATCTGCTCTGTTTATTCTCTGCTGCAGATTGACGGTCTGTTTACAATTGCAATAAAAGCAACTAAAGAATTAAGTTGAAAGAAAAAACTCAGTACCAATAATAATAATAATAATAATAATAATAATAATAATAATAATAATAATAATAATAATAATAATAATAATAATAATTCACATGGTGAATTCAGAAAATAACATGAGAATCGTCAACTGCAGTTGAAAAAAAAGGGGTGATCAATTAAATGTTAGGATTTAAAAACAAGACCAGAGATTTCATAGCGTGGAGTGAAACGCTCACGAAAAAGTGTAGCTCTTAAACCCTGACAAATATGTCGAAATTGGGATAAAGATCTATGTTGGATGTTAGCCACTCATTTTGTCCTGGAAGCTCTGGTCCAAATCTGGAGCTAAATTTGTTTTTCTGCTGTAACAAGAACAAACAGAACAACATTCCTTACCAGATTTAAGGTATGAAAGTCAACATTTGAAATTATAATCAACTGATTAGTACGCTGGACTCTTACCGACTGAGCTAAATTGACAAATCATACATATCTACAAAACTTCTGTAATGAATAAGCACTTGCTTATCCCATTTTTATATAAAAGTCAGAAGCGAAATTGGAGTAAAGTTTGAACCTGCAGGGTCGTTTTCTTGTTAATAACCGTGAAATGATTCATGGATATTTTTACATTTTGTATGACTGCAACTGAACAATCGTTATCAATTTTTGACTATTGGAAATTTAGAAAAAAATTCTTCGTGAGACTCACATCCATTTCGGCACCGAAAAGCCTGGTTGAATAAATCATGAAAAAAAGTATAACTAGTGAAGTCTCTTCAACGGAAAAATTCAGTGTTACGGACAAGGAATCAAGAAAACCATAACGCTCATTATACATGGAAAAGATGATTGAAATTCATGGACTTCGTCGTCGTCGACGTCGTGGATAATATATCAATGCTCTAATCTCAGACTCACAGATTAGTTATCGTTGATGTTCAATAACATTTTTGAACTAAACCTCATCTTTGTATTTTTCATGTGCTTTATTTGAAACATTGAAATTGATATTAAATCTGTGGTGTACTTCGAATTAGAAACAAATTTACAGAAATAAGTTTTGATTGAGATTGTGATTTGATTTTTTTATATTCAATATTTGTTTTTTGCAATGTTCATATTCATGGGTTATATTTAATTAAAATATTTTCGCTCAAGATTGGAGCCGAATCGCCATCAATACCCATTAACATTTGATTTTTTTTTTCCAATTATTCATATCTTGATTTTTTAAAACGTTTCCTTTTCCCGATAATTATAAATGGGTTGATGTTAACCCCTTTATGGATTATACCGATTAGACTCACCAGAATTTCCCACGTCACGAACTGTCGGCCAAAAAACTTTTCTGTGCAAAATAAGACACGAAATCTATCGTCTCTAAGCTCTGAGTGATAAATGAAAGTATACGTCTAAATCATGCGTTTTGTAGAAAGTTCATTTCGTTATGTGTTTGTCAATTACAACATGGTAAAAGAAGGCGTGGCAGTTTCAACAAGTTCAGGATATAATGGCACCTCAACGCCCATGATCGGAAGGTCCGTCAAATCTTGGAGAAGGTCTATATCCGTCAACGGACTAATCAAGAGGCTGATGATGATAATGAATTAAGTGTACCTATGGGAGCTTTTACGGTAGGTTCTTCGTTTTTCTGCATTAGAGTTGCCATTGAAGAATTAGTTTTCTCTTCACTCGAACTTTATTGTTTGTGAAATTCTGTTAATTTGTAAAGTGAAGAAATTGACGTTTGCAATTTGTCAGGTAGTAAATCAGACGCGTTGTTTCGTGATGGAGATTCCTCATGAGACTCTTAGTCAGTAAAACGAAAGGATGATAATTTGTCTTCAGAAGATGATAGCAACTCTATTCTCAATGCTCGTCAACGCTTAAGAAAAGGATTGGACCCATTAATTATGATTCTACCCTCCCACTCTTTCCTTTTAGTTATGCTCCATGTGTAAAAACCGATATCAGTGATGAAATGACCTGCTCATATTTTTGAAAACTCTATTTGGATTAAAAAGTGTTAGATTGTATTTGGGACGAAACTAGATAATTCATCACTCAAACTGGTGGGGTTATGTGTTTCCCCCCCCCCCCATTAAAATTCATCAAAACATCGCGGATAAAAAGTCAAAGTATGGTTCCTAGGGTATCGTTTCCAGTGTGACTGTTCGTCATTGAAATCACTAAAAAAGATGAGCCCAGTCTGCACTGATAATTGCCCATAGCTGTTTGAGAGAAAAGTAGGATTCATACCATCACCGTGGGTATTATTGCAAAGGAATCGCTAACTGTCACAGTCAAAGTATGAATGGTGTTTCACCATTCCATTTTCCGTACTGCCACTTGCACTTTCAACACTTCTGGCATATTCTAAAAAGATTCAACAAAACGGTGAAAATCACTATTTTGTTGTATGAATCTCGTTACAGTCAAACCAACACCGTCGTGATCGTTGACATGGTTTTCTCTGGGGGTTGAGGATGATGGGGTTCCTTCTTTCAATGTTGGTTCACTATACTGTAAACTGTAGGCAATATGTAAACTGGGTATATGTAAATATTTGTTCTTTAACTCATTTTGTTTATCCACGGTCTATATCTGCTCTGTTTGTTTCTTCCAACGCAGACAGTTATATTATTAAGTAACCGCACATGCTGTGTGTGCTTACTTGCGTATAGGTGTTCAAAATGGAAAAAAGCAAATTAATTTCGAAAAAGAAAAAACCTTTTCAAAAAACAAAGAACTGACAGTGTTCAACACATAGGAACTAATGTAAACAGACGTTGGGTTTCGCGCCAAAATCAACAACTGAACGCTTGGCCGAGTTCGGTTTTCGGGGCATTTTTTTGAACATTCAACCAAACAAAATTGAGTTTGACAAATAAACAGATATTCGTGCTGGCATTCGCATTTCTCTCAAGGAAAGGGAGGAAGAAAAAAAGGGAAACATGAATCAATAGCGTGTAAGATAAGGAGTAACAGGTTTGTGAGAGAGAGGGAGAGAGAAAAAGAGAGGGAGTGAGAGACTGAGAGGGGAAGAAAGGTAAAGGCAGATAGAGGGAGAGAGAAAATATTCTTAGTATACAAAGGGGAAAGGGACAGTGCATGAAAAAGAGAATGCTACCAGGAACGAAATAGATACATAAAAATGGAGAGATAAAAGTTTCTTTCACTCTATTTATCTATTTATTTCTGTATTTCCAATTCTTAACTCTCATACTCTTATTATCTCCCCCTTCTCTCTATATGGCCCCGTTTTCATTTTCAATTAACCCAATGACGTCAATATTCCCGACCGTTTCCCTAAGAAGACGTCAAGGAATAACCCCAACAAAATATTGGGCTGCTCCAAAAATAATGGCCGATTCAATGGAATCTACTCAAGGAGTTTTTTTAGATCCTTGCCAGCTTGACTCAAATGCTCGGATATTGGTTCAATGCTAACATCGAGTATCTGTGACATTCTCCCAGTATGGGTTTTGCCCGACCAACATCGTCAGTTGTTCATTTTCAAATTCCAATAAATATTCTCTGCCTTCTTGGTTTAGATACAAAACTTAAAAAAAACACCGCAAGAGGTAGTTCCTTTGCAAATTGAAGATGAATATTTGAAGCTGTTTGAGATTCATTAAGACCAAGTTCATATTCGTAGAAGAGGATTATCGGCAATTTTTATTTCTTCATCTTCAGGTTTCAGTGTTTGAACAGTCTACAGATAACTCAGAAAATAAACAGAAGATATCAGTGGAAAGTGAACCTTTTAATTATTAAGACGAGCTAAATATATCGGTGCAATATTCTGAACTGATGTTGTAAAACACGAGTGAAAGATCGTATCTATAACTTTTCCCGGGCAAATTAGAAAAAATCAAATAAAAACCTCGGACTAGCGAATTAAAGTCAACCACAAACAAACAAATAAACAAAAAACAAACTTTATTTTTAATTTCCTTACTGTATTTTTAAAAAATTTGCACACCTCATTTAATGTTGTTATCGGAGTATTACTTAATTTAAAATCTTCAATTTACATGCTGTATTTTTAAAAATTTTTTACCTCACTTTATTTTTCAATTTGCTTGCCCCAAATTTAAGGTATATGATCGGCCTTAATTTTCTGAATGACCTAATAGTACCAAAAAACGCGGAAAAGAGACTTAGAAGTGAAATTTGAATGGACAATATTTGACTGTGTTCAGACGATGAGTGGGTTAGGAATCTTCCCACCGACGACTGTATACCTCAATTTTTGAAAAAAGCGAGAGAGAGGGTCACACTTGGACAGCATTGAAAGGAAAATGCAATCATGATATTCAGAAACCAGTAAAGTTTTAAACTTAGATTTTTACTTGAACAATTCAGTAATTATTCTGGTCGATTAATGATGTCTACTATGAAGTCAATTCATGTCTCTCGGTATTTTCATATCTTAATTACCAACATTACATACCAACCTATCTCCCAAGGTCAATATATATATATATATATATATATATATATATATATATATATATACATATATATATATATATGTATATACACATACATACATACATACATATATATATATATATACATACATACATACATATATATATATATATATATATATGTATATATGCATACATACATATATATATATATATATATATATACACATATATATATATATATATACATGTATGTATGTATGTGTGTATATATATATATATATATATATATATATATATATATATATATACCAACCTACCTACCTACCAACCTATCTCCCAAGGTCAATATATATATACATATATATATATATATATAGATAGATAGATAGATAGATAGGTACGGTGTGACTAATGCTTGAGATTTCCCACTTTCAAGATGAATAGTGAAGATTAACAATGCAGATTTTTCTAGTCAGTCAAACAGTCCCGCTCGATTTGAAAGTATACCACAATACTAATTCCCTGGGCACATTTCCCTCAAGAGAGGTTGCACCTTATTGAGCAAATTTCAGTTAACAGATAGAGGTTAAACTTTGTTTTAATAACGGTCACAACAGTGGAAGACCTATAATAGAAATAGTCCACGAGACAATTTCCTTTCATTTACTTATCATTACAGTCTTATCAAAAATATATCCATATAATTGTATTAGAATCGTGTTACTTTTCTATTTATCCAATTTTCGGCATCTCGGTTTACATTGTTAGATCTTTCCGTATTTTGATATACACTCACTTTTATACATATTGCCCTCAAGTATACATAAGTATCTCTCTCTTTTTTATTTGATTCTATGTCTTTCAGTCTATGTATGTATGTGTATATGAATGAATTTTGTTTTTATACGTATAACTACGGCCTAATTGCAGTAAATACACTGGTTAACATAAAATCACCGAAGCAGTGGCAAAACTTGTGTGATGTGTGACCATCTGGGTATAGTAGATGCCAAGAAGATTGTTCTGTGGTCGTCCTAGCATATGCTCTACCAGTGGTTAACAGAGCAACTTGCCAAGGTAGGGTGTGAGTGTGTACCCGGTTCTTTCCTCAAGCATCGGGTGCTCCGTGGAGGACACCTGACAATGTACTCTCCTGGGAGCCGCCATTCACCTATTGGGTGGCAGACGCTATTTATACATGTACGTATCACACTCGGTTCACTATCTATGTAAATACATATGCTTGTACGTATACATATATGTAATTATATATTTGAGGGAATGGGTTTTGTTTTAGTGTTCATGTGTAATCAGTTATTTGTGAATCTTAACGAGCCAATAACCCCCCCCCATTTCATTGCAATGATATCATTATCATTATTGATTCACAAGACCACAATTATTGATCATTCATGATGTTTACAACGAATTTCATGTTTCATGAGTAGGACTAATGAAACACTGGCCTGCGGCCAGACTTATCCGTCCATTGTTTTGTTTTTTATCATAGTCTGTCACGCCACGTCACCTTAATTTAGAAATAGATTTTATCTCTTTTATCTACCAAAGACCGTCAACCGACACTGTCAACATAGTCATCGTTCAGTTTCTAAGTGATTCTGTTAGTTTATCAATCTATTTTTGTATCTTTCAACCATAATGGCCGCAGTGATGTAGCTAAAGGGCTGAAAATTTTAGCAACCACTTTTTATTATTCCTTGAAATACAATTTCTTAATTACCCTACAAAAAAAGGGTTTCAGTGGGGGTCCAGTTTGAGATATAATCTTATGCTGGTTTGGCCCCTTAGTTTATGTCCAGTAGCGGTCACGCTTGTTTTTTGAAAATTCAGACTTTCTAGTGATCCTGTTGAAGGCAAGAGGAGTAACTAATCTATTGATCATCCCTCTTCTTAACCTCCAACACAGCACAGTGTTATAAGATGTTTGTCACCTTGGTAATGTTTGATTAACAAAGTCTGCCCATCTATCTCTATCTCAATATATTGGTCTTTTCATATCGATAGCCAAATTAATATCTATCAATTTTCCTTCGTTTCTGTTTGTTCTGCCAATCTCAGTCTGTTCATTCATTGATACTCACATACATACATATGCACGTATATACATATATAAGTCTGTACATAATATTAAATTTGTCCTCTGATATATATATATATATATATATATATATATATATATATATATATATATATATATATATATATATATATATATATATATATATATATATATCAGAATCAAGAAATAGATATATAACTCAACAGAATATTTATGAATGTGTGATATTATTTCGAATTGCACTTAAAATGACCTCTCGTTGTTGCACGGAAAATGAGTCATTTGTTCAAGACATCATAAATAACATAAATAACTAAATAAAATTGCCTGCATTCGGAACAAACAGTCCAGGGCTTTTGTCTCTCAATCGGACCGTTTATCTCAATGGCTATGAGTGATGCTACGTTGAAGCGACTACCATATCGGTTGCAAGTTCGATTCTTGCAGAAGCCGGATTTTTCTTTGATTGTTTATTTGATTATATGTGTGTGTGTATGTGATTTCTTTTCTTCGTATAAAAGCTTGTCTTCACTTGGAACCATGGTGTCATTTCAGAGTATGGCTTGTACTTGTTGAATATTATTAGTATTCGCTGGTTTTACTCTTCCTCCGGCTTGCTGCAACTGTATGTGATGTTTTATTGATAATTCTTGGTTATGTTTTGTTTTTTGCAGATCATTGTCAGCATTGATTACATTGGACGGTTTTACTCAGCAATTGAGGAGAGCTTCGGATATGATTTTTAGCCACTCGCAGCTGTAATAAAAGGACACAGATATTGGAAACGTAGATAACAAATTACTTTCCCTCAAAGGAGGAGCACACAAACATGCATACAGACGATTGTCAATAATCAGAGTGAACAGAACGAAATTTATTTGAGCTGAGCTTTAATAGAAGGAAGTTCAAAGTTCGAAAACATAGAGAATGGCGCAGAACAACATGAAAGATGATGATTATTCATCTCCAGGCGAGACGAGTGGCGTCCGGTGAACGCTGAATAAACAAATAAAGACAAATATAAAGAGTAAAAAACAAACAAAGCAAAACAACAAAATGTCCCTAAAAACAGAAGAGAAAAAAGACAAATCAATAAAAATCATTTGCCAAAATCTTAGGGTCAGAAGTGGAGACTAAAGTGGGCAATTTAGGATATGCAGACTATCATTAGTTCCCATTTGTATTATATATATATATATATATATGTGTGTGTGTGTGTGTGTGTGTGTTTGATTAAAGACGATAGACCTCTTTTCATGTTTGCGTGCAAAAAAAGTATGCGTGGATATAGTGAGTATAAGTATTGTGTAAACGTTTGTGATGAACATGGTTAGTATATTTCTATTTATACCAAATGCTTTACAGCCTATCAAACGTTACTTTGTCTCTTCTGGTTTTCTCCATTTAGGTCACGTAAAATGTTTTGGAGAATCTCACCACATTCTGATATTAATGCATTGTAATCAAAATATTTTAATTTGTTCAAATATTCTCTCTCTTTCACGTTTTTCCAGTCTGTTTCCTGGAAAGTGTTTTCATGGTTCGCAGTTAAAAGTTGGGGTGATATTATGTCCCCTTGTCTCACTCCTTTTCCAGTTGCCATATTTTTATTAAATCCATGAAATCTAATTATTGCAAGGACATTTTCGTGTATAATATCAATTAACTCTATATAATTAAGATTTATATTTTGTCCTCGCATTGGGTTGAAGGGTGTCGGGTGCTCTATTGATTCAAATGCTTTTGTATGATCTATTTAGGCCAAACAAAGTGATTTGTTGTGTCCTGATGACTTTTTTTGATTATCTAGTTCAATGTATGTTGGTTGTCTGTGGTCGAGTTGCTTCTTCTAAAGCCTACCTGTTTTGGTTTTCATCTGGAATTTTTGTTTAATCTATTTGTAAAATTGTTTTAGCAGGGAAAATTTTAAATCTTGTCATAATGATAGGATGTGTGGCAAAATCAAGAAGAACGTGGCAGAATAAACGTAAAACTTGTTCTCCATCTTTTATCTATGATCTTTATTTACAACAGTGATAATCTATTCAAAAGTAATTTCGAGAATAGTTTGTCAATGTTAGGTAGTAAAGTATTTGTGCAGTAATTACCAAGTTCCTTATTTCGTTACAGGATCACCTTTCCTTGATAGAAGTTTTCGGACACTTTCTTTCCTTGTAACCATTAAATTGATAGTTGTACCATTCCATTGTAATAGACCTCTCCTGTATCTTGTAAGAGATCTATCATTATGCAATGATCACTTTGGACTTTCCCGCTTTCCATATTTCGTAAAGCAAAATCAATTTTGTCTGTTGTTGCATCAGGCACGTCATTTTTCTCTATCTAAGTATTGCTCGTAATTTTATTTTTTAAGTATCGAGGTTCTCGTATAATTCTTCAATTATTCCTAATATATTGTCCCTACTTTTGAAAATTTTGTCTTTCTGTCTTTTACTGCAAGCATCTGCCACTTGTGTGGGTGGACAGCGTTTCGAGTGTGTTTGGAGCTCTTTCTTGACCGGCCAGAGTACATCTTTCTCTGTGTTAATATTTTCATTCGTTTTGGCTACAATCTCAGCTGATTCTTTAATTATACACACACACACACACATATATATATATATCATTCATATAATTTCTTGTCTAAAAGTATCATCTCAAAGAAATTCAGATATATCCGTTAATTTTTACGTGAAAATTATGTACTATCCATAATGCATAATATTATAGAAAATGAGGCAAATCAGATTAATATTATTGTATACAGATCATATTACAATAAACTGTCTTCGGGCGAGAGCTTTTAGAGCATTGATTACTAATGAAGATAACATCAGACAGAGAGCTTATTGATGACGACATCAATAAGAAAGTGATAAACACCAATCAGAAACTTGTACCAACGTAGGAAAAAAAAGTTTGAATTAGTTTAGCATTTCTTCCAAAAGGACTGGGAATATCACAGGTCGGTAAGTTACTAGTATCCGTGTGTAGCACCCTTTACTTTTAGTTAGGAATTAAATACAAAACTCTTCTTTTAGCAAGATTTCAAAAGCATCACTTCTTCGAACGACCCCTATAAAACCCCTGGGCGCACATGGTCTAATGCTGATTGGCGCCAGGACCCCTAGCTGGTCATGCCTCTGGCCCCAGCCCTTGTGGCAGGCCACTCTCTTTCTCTTTCTTCCCATCTCCTTAAGATCGTTATCATTTTGCCAACCCACAAGTCGATCCGATCTTAGCCAGTCTTTCTCCATGACCTATCTCAGTACTAACTTTGTCCATTTCACTTCACTGATATCGAGCCTCACACATATGTACAACTACACAACTGCGTCACCGTGTCTTCAACACATGCTACAAACATGTATCATCTCTCGCTCCTGTGAATGAAATGGCAAGGTGTTTTTACTATCTGATAGTCACAATAATCTTTCCTGAACTTCTTTACTTTACGAATCATTATTTAATATCACATGATTTACTTTACGTTCAATATTAATCGAAGGCTTCTAATAAAATTTACGAGAAACACGCATGGATAAAACTCCATTATCTCTGTCTTTCATAGTCTGTTTGTCGAAAGTCTCCAAGTGTCAGAGAATAGCCCCTAAGTTAACTCACTTACTTGGCAGTAAGGCTTGCACACTGAACCCGGTTTCCGCATATTATCTTGGAGCAGTCCAACCATACAGAATCCAAGCAGTTTAGTAGTACACTCAAGACAAGAAAGCTCTCACCTTTTGCTATCTCTTCTCCTAACATTACTTCTCTCGATCGATCGATTACATGTACTTCAACTTCATTCTTCAACCAAACGTATGTCTTTTCCCTGGCCAAAATATTTGGCGCAAATTCCATTCTCTTTGTACTGCATCCTTCCTTCCAAAACTACAGGGCTGCACACGAAACGTATATGAAACGAATGGAGATAACTCCTGTAAGCCTTAAAATAAATTAGAGATCTCTCTTATCAAAGACAGGAAGAAATAAATACATAATCTATATTGCTGCTGCTTTGAGTGAATTGAATTGTTAAATTGTTTTTATCTATCCGTCGTTTTTGACATCAACTGGTCGAATGGGAGAAACATTTAAAGTTTTGAGGAAATAATGCTGTTTTCATTCATCTATTTGTGTGACGTCATTAACATAGTTGGATAATAATGGTTTGAAATTCTATGAATGAAAGATTTTTTGAAAAAATCCTGTGAATGTTCTATTCAATCTAATCTATTAATTGTAAGGATTTTGTGATGTCGTCCATGGATTACTTCCCTGACGTTAGTTCCGTGTGCCCTACAGTGGACATAATTTGAACTGTACTGTATTGGTTACCTCCCTGACATTACTTTCCGTCATCCTTATGTTGACATTCTTTCGGACCTTGTTAAGCTTGTAAAAATGATTAATGACCTGCATCATGTGAGTAGCACACATCCACACACACATAAACATATAAGCATACATACCTAAATATATACACATACACACGAACATTTACGTATGTACACCCGCACATATACACACACATACCCAAAAGCATATGCACACACAAACAACTTCACACTTACTCTTCCTGACCAATAATCCCTCTTTTGATGTCCTAAAATGTATGTCCATTTTGAACATCTGCCTTTCGATTTCGATAATATCTGACACACAGACACACAATTATTTTTTCTCTCTTCTCATTCTTCCCCAGTGAAAACACTCGTTCAGTCAAAGATAAGGTGTTGGGCCGAATTATATAGGTTAGTGATGGTGCCAGAAAATCAAATAACCAATGGACATCACGACTCATGATCCCCAGAAATCACACGCGAAAGTGAAGCCGGCAGAATAGGAAATAGAGAGACGAACTAGTTCAGAAAGTATTGGCTCCACGACATCCATGAAAGAGGTCAAGCAAATCCTGGAGAAGGACTATGTCCAATGACGGACGATGAAAGACTGATAATGATGTTGATGAACATCAAATATGTCAATGGCGAACTTTCCCTGTTTTGTACGATTGAGGGAAATTGAAAATCGAAAGAGGAATATTCATTTACCAAACACAAATAGAAAATTACTTTATGCAACAGTCTCAGTTTCAATGTTGATCTCAGTGTTGCAAACTTTTTTCTCATGTTTACATCTAAAAACATCTAGATTATCCAGATATACATATAAATATATGTATAAAATATTACATAGTTTTGATGAATTAAATGCGAATATAATCGTCAAGATCTTATTCTTTAAAATAATACTTATTTTATTAAAACTTCGGCTTATTTTCCCACTATAAGTTTGATAAAAAAATTTACGTATCTTATCAAAATTAACTG
Source organism: Thysanoteuthis rhombus (assembly GCA_963457665.1). Taxonomy (NCBI): domain Eukaryota; kingdom Metazoa; phylum Mollusca; class Cephalopoda; order Oegopsida; family Thysanoteuthidae; genus Thysanoteuthis; species Thysanoteuthis major. The sequence continues at coordinate 5,240,861 of OY735213.1, forward strand.
AATTCCAATTCCTGACACCTAGATGCACTCAAAAACATCTAGAAATAGATGAAAGACTTCTAAATTGGTAACGTTCATTCACCCAATCTGATGATAGAAGAGTTTTATTAATACCTTTCCCAAGGGTATTAGGGACGAAGTGAAGGCAAACTGTTTTAGTCAATGTTTAAGTTCTGGTTTGCCGAATCCATTTTCCGTGTCAATAACAACTACGCCATCCATTCCTCAACCCAGGTGTAAATGCCTCTCTGAAAGTCAGGTTGAATTTCCAGTGAAAAAAAACAACAGAAAGAAAAGTTCTCTGTTCATTCGAACAAGTACTGACTCTGTCATTTGTGAAAGATATTTTTCCTAATGGCCTCGAGTCCGCCATTCAAAAAATCCTCTAATGATATGAAAAAAAAATCTTGACTATTCGGCTGGGGCCAAAGGTCACTGATTGGTGTTCGCTCTGTGGAACAAAGAATAAATTAAAGAAAAAAGAATGCAGAGTTCATAAAATTTATTGCAAAGGTTATTGTATCTAAGAAGATAGTTGACCAGAAGATCACAAAACGTTATGCAAAGACACAAACATTCGCACACACACACCACTAAACAATCATACATATTCCATTCATTCAAGAACACACAAATAAACGAAGATACACCGAATTACGTGCATATACGCTTGTATGGATCAATGCCAAGTCATTAGTGCAAAATGAATGTTCACCAATTACGTTTTCCGTACCATCTTACGACACTTCGAACTTCTCTTAACATAATGGCATGATCAAAATCGGTAAGAGTTTTTAGGGGTGCAGTCTCAAAACACTTGCTATCACTTGATATCCTGCAAGCTATATCGGTAAATCGTTTCTACATGAATTTTCTTAAACTGAATCAACAGGAAGCGGAAAAGCAGCTACCATTAAATAATTTAGGAAAATTTAGTGGAGAATCAACAGTCTCGAAAATGTTTTTGACGGTATTCTAGGATGAATTGTCAGAGTTTGAGATGGTGAGATGTGAACAATTTTAAGTTGTAAGTGAGACTTAGAAACCGTCATCAAAGCCGTGAAAACGTACTTGCTCCCACTTGATCTCTAGGAAGCAATACATGTAGACCATTTCTATAGAAATTTTCCAAAACCCAAATAATGTAAAGTGAAGAAACAGGTACGATTAAATAATATGAGAAAAATTCTCTGAGAAATTTTTGACTAGAAAATAGAATTGATGATATTTTAAGCTGAGTTGTCAGATATAGGGGTGGTGGGATGTATAGAAAATATGGAACGAAGAGAGACTCGGGTGACGTCATTAAAGCTGAAGCCTCTGATCGTGTACCAGCACCTCCATTCTTAGGGAGGGGAGACACGTGTCCTTGGTTCGTTTATTCTATGCAGCTGGCTGGCTTCCAAGAACTTTACCTACCGTTTCTTAAGATCTGTGTCTTACCCGACTGACACAGTTTCCAAAATGAAAAATATTTTGGCTCGAAACTTGGAAATTCCAGCCTGGTCTAACCTTGTTGGCATGAAAACATGCTTCGGTTCCGTTCACACTCTGGTTTCGCATAACGCACGTAACATCGTCCTCAACAACCCTTACCGATCAGTGCTTCACACCGAGGGTTGTTTGCGTGTTGGGTTTCCCTGTTTCGATCGAAGAATATAAAGAAAACGGAAATACGATGCATTTCCATGTTTCTATGTAAATCTTGTTCTAAGGAAAGGTGAAGATGTAATTATAATATACATTCGGTAATCTCATATTCAGAGCAGCGGCATTCGATGTGGTTTTGTTTTTTAGTTTATAACATATATATGTTATTTTCACTGTTGCACCCAAATTATCAGCCGTCTTCACACACACACACACACACACACACACACACACACACACACACACACACACATCATCATCATCATCATCATCATCAGTCTTTTAACGTCCGTTGTTGGACATAGACCTTCCCCAGGATTTGTCACTCTTCTGGACGTCGCGGAGCCAGTACTTTCTGAACATGTCTAGATCGTCTCTCCATCTAATATTCTACCGGCCTCGGTTGCACATGTGATTTCGGGGGATCCACGTCGTGAGTTGTGATGTCCATTGGTTGTCTGCCTTTTTGTCAACATGGCAAGCCCCCCCCCACATATGTAGATATAGATATAGGTATAGGTATATCACTGACGTAGACAACACAAGTAGAATAAACAATGGAATTTAAAAATAGGGCTGTTGAAGTAAACGAACCTGTGACTGATAGGGTAGCCGCTTCAAACGTTGGATTGCTTTTACCATTGAGCTAAACAGCTGCTTGTAATGCAAAGGCCTTTGCATTAGGACAGGAGTTAGACAATAAATCATAATAGATAAAGCATTGTATTCACAGGAAAATTTATCCGGCAACTGTAAACGGATGTTTAATCCAATACAAACGAAACACTTGAAAGAATAAAAGGTCAGCAAAGAGTGATGAATGCGTGTGAACAAAAATGTCTGTTTGTCTTGGATCGAAACAATTCTTCCTCCACTATTTACAGTCTGGACGTAAATAATCCATTCAGATAAACTGAAATCTGAATTGTTCTCCGAAAGACAAAAAAGATTTTAATACTATTCTTATACACTATAATGTACTGTTTTTACCAGAAAATCCACCGAGATCAGTTTTTAATCCGATAATATAATACAAACAATGTAAAATAAATTCAAAATTAGAAACAGGAATATTTACAGCTTTCCCGAATGAATATTAATTCTGCATAAACTCGGGTTTAGCACTTAGGAAACTTCTTAGTTGAATTTTCCTTCCATAGTTCGTTGTTTTAGGCGTTTCCAGTTGAATAATTTATACTCAATTGCCTGAAAATTCCGAAAAAAACCGTAGATTTGCATCGAAATATATTTTAAAAACATACTGAATTATTCATTGGCCCTAAATAGCTCGTCTTTCTTAACATATTTTGAATATAAACACCTGATGTGCTACACATAATTTAGGGCATATAAAGTTGATATAAAAAGAAATAGATTCATGAAAATTAAATTAATCATTTTCCAGAAATTTGATTGGACGGAAATATTTAGAGCTTCAAGCAAGCCAAATTTTCAGGTGAATATTATTCTGCTTGAATTAAAATCTCTCAAGTTGGATTTTTCATTTATATATATATTTTCAGATTAATAACTTTATGTTTAAATGCTCCCCAGAAATGAACTACAACAATGATTCTCCAGCAATTTGATGAGAAGGAAGAGTTTCATTTTTAACAAGATGAAACCTTGATTTTCATTGGGGAATTAACTGTTGACGAAATGCTTCCAGGCAGAGGGATTGGATTCAACGGTGATGTTGAAAGCTCACAGCATTGATAGGATTTAACATAAATAAATGCAACTTTTAAGCCACGAAATCAAATACAATTGTGCATTTGCAAAATGTAATCAATGAGAATTGTTTCACCACAGAGTCTCGATGGTCTCTTCAGCAGAATGAAGACGTATTAAATATTTTCACTGTAAAGTGTCAACTAAACATGAATATTAGGTTAGCGTCTTCCTCAAAAATATTATAAAAAGAATTACCATTGACGGCCCCACTTTTATATCTGTGTGGTTTGGAACAGTACAGAAAAAATTGAAACGAATTAACCACACTAATCAAGGAATACCTGTATTGATGTAAAAAAAAGCTTAAACATTTGTTGATGATACGCTCACCAAATTCTTATACTCGTTGATTGGATAAATCATTGGAAAAAGTCTCCTGTTTGGATAAAGTGTTGCCCATTCACTTTGGTTATATGCCCGTATATCTTGTCAAATTCATAAAAGTTTTGCACTTTTTTTCTCACGCTTGAACACAAAAAAAGATATCCAGTTTCACATAGTTCACTATAGATAAAAAATTTTTTTTAAGGAACACCACCGGCCATATTAAAGCACTATATATCCCCCTTTCTCTCCTGACATTGTCATCACCCCTACAAAACCGACGATCTTTCTACAACCCTATTGCCACCCCATTTTCAAAGTCTCGTATTCATAAACCCGGTTATAATGATGAATATGGAGACTATAGGATTTGTGCTGTGTCATTTGGGATTTAAAAATGATGTGTCTTCACTCGAGGGTGGGAAGGGAGATTGGCTGAACAAAATGGCGGTAAAAGCTTTTTGTTTCCAGACACGAAAATCTGGCTGACGTTCAACAGATGAAAAACTATTTGAAGAGACGGACTTCCAACGAACTCATGTGTCTTTATTCGTCTCTGAATGCGGCTATCAGGAGATGCAGCCTCAGTTTGTTTTGCAATAATAATTGATACTAGTCTACGACCCGTTGTGTGGCTGACAGTTATCAGAAGGATACATATGGGAGTTTATGCAATATTTGATGAAAGGTCGCCAGAAGTAATTCAGTAAGAGGTTATTGAAGAAAAGAAAAAATCAAATCATGTTATGATCATTGTCTCTACTAGACAGCCCAGTGGAAACTCTGCGAGTGTTGGCAAAGGCCATCCATGATCATCTGACTCTACTCTTCTCCGACCCTTTGCCTGTATTTTCTGATTTCCCCCATCCCTTCTAATCCTCGTATGCAGTCCATATTTTTATCAAAAATGATATACTCACATTGATGTTGTTATCTGAATAAATCTAAAAGTTTCTATCTAAATGATATTCATACGCAGAAAAAACTTCTGTGCAGTCACCCTTCTGTGTCTTAGCTCAATATTTCAGGGGTCTTGTATGTCACGAAACTAAGTATCTCACTCTCACACCTCTCGTCATTTATATCTACGGAACTCTCATCGTGGGCTCTCTATCTCTTTCTTTCTTTCATCATATCTCCCTCCTCTCTCCACGCCTCTCTCTCTCTCTTTATCTCATTCTCTCTCTCTCTCTCTCTCTCTCTCTCTCTCTATATATATATATATATATATATATATATATATATATATATATATATGTATATGTGTGTGTATACATGCGTTTATAATGTGTGTATATATGTGTGTATGTATATGTGTGTGTATGTGTGTATACGCTAATATCTTCCTCCCATGGTGACAGACTGTGTATATAAGGTGGAAAGACTATCAAATTTTATTGTAGAACATTTATAGTCGGATCAATTACTTAATTACCAGTGATATTTAATACGGTTGTCCCTCATCAAACCTACTTTTAATCCCTTCTTTGTAAAACGGAAACGGTTTTGATGCAATGAAGTCTGATGAGCTATGTTTGAACTCATTACATATTTTAGCGTAAGAACTGATGCCTTATATAGAGGTAGCCATCGGTTCATTTGCTTTCTGTTAACATACGGGACACATTTATCGTCTTATGAAACACTTTCGTTCCCCCTTTTTCCTTTCATCATCATCATCATCATCATCATCATCATCATCATCATCATTCTTTTAACGTTCGTCGTTCGACATAGACCTTCCCCAGGATTTGCCACAATTCTCTATCATGGGCGTCGCAGAGCCAGTATTTTCTGACTTTGTCTTGTTCATCCCTCAATCTTTTATTCTGTCGGCCTCAGTTTCTTATTTGATCTCTGGGAATCCATGTTATGAGCCGTGATGTCCATTGTTTGTCTCTTACCTTCTACTTAAACTACCTCAATTCCTCTTCTGTTCCCTCTTTTAGTAAACTACCTAACTCCCACACTATTACTGAAAGCATAACAGAAGAATATTATAGATTTTCCAGTAACATCTGTTTTTTTTTTAAATTTCGTCTCAGTATTTTTTTCCAAACTTGCTCATATTTTTCTGTCAATTCTTTCTCTTTCCATATCCCCCCATCCCCTCGTCTACACTTATCTAAACTCCATTTAGCAAAATAGCAGTCTGACACTTGTGTCTTTCTATATAAACCTTAATTGTAAGTCAGATCTCCTGCCTAAAGTTCTGCATCACCTTTTTTCCCTTACAGCAAAATACACGTCTCCATTTACTGACAAATTTCATTCTTTTCACATTCACCTGCCGGCAAAGAAAAATCTCTTAGACACTGAAGCGGACAGAATGAAAACCAATAACAAAACGAGACAAGTAAACCGGGAATCTCATTCGTTGAAGCCATCATTCACAAACTGAGATGTCCCCATTTACGAGTAATTCAAGTAAATGTTTATTAAGCTTATTTTAGTCCGGCTTATGGCCGGATGGGCAGACTTATTGCGCCAGTTGTCTGAATGGGGATAGCCTGTTGACTTTGAAAACTCGAATTTGAAGACGTGGCTAGAAAATTCCTCGAATGTTTTCTCCTTCCTCCTCCTCCTCCTCCTCATCTTCTTCTTCTTCTTTTTCTTCTTCTTCTTCTTCTTCTTCTTCTTCTTCTTCTTCTTCTTCTTCTTCTTCTTCTTCTTTTTCTTCTTCTTTTTTATCATCATCATCTTTTCCTTCTCCTTTTCCTCCGTCTCTTCATCATTTCTTTCTTTTCCTCTTTCTTTTACCTGCTTCTCTTCATTATTTCCTCTTTCTTCTCTTTCTTTTCCCTACATCTCTCCATCATCTCCTTCTCTTTTCTTTATCTTTTCATCATCATCCCACTTTGTCTTTCCTTCCCAGCGATATCTTTTCCTGCTTCATTTTCCTTCTTCTCCTTTACAACTTCTTCTTCTTATTCCCATTTACTTTCTCCATTTTTTTATCACTCACTATCCTTCCCTCTCCATTTCGTTTCGACTATTTCTCCTTCGCGTTTTCTACCTTTCTTTTTCTCTTCCACAATTTCTATTGTATTTTTTCTTCCATGGTCTTTATTTTTCTTCCATTCCTTTCGCTATTTCTTTGCTTCTTCTTTCCTTCCCTCATTTCTTCTTTCCGTATCCTCGCTATTATTAATGAGTCTTTTCACTATTTAAATAAAGAAGCCTGCTTCACTATTACCTATGCAAACAATGTTCAAATACTGAAGCCATATTGGGACAAATAAAGTGCTTCTTCTCTGAAACTCTGACAGAATACGTATTCAATTCACATGCAAGAAACAAATTGAATGAATACTCCGGAAGATTCGCAGACATTTATCCTTCACATTTACATTCAACTCAATTTTTATGCCTTAACACCAAAATGCCATTCGCTATTTGCAACAATAAAAATTGCTTTTACAAAATGCAAAATATTCAGTGGTTACAACAAAAAGATATTCTATACATTTTTCTCTTCATTTTTGTCATTAGGAATTCTTTTTGATGGGCCACTTTTGTTTGGAGTCACCGAATATCAATTTAATGTTTCTTTAGTATTAATGGCTCGTGTGTAACTTCGGTAGAGTGATTAGTATTCAGAAAAAAACTCTCTTCGAGAAGTCGAATGAAGGACGGGATGATTCTTATAACCAAAAGTTGTGAAACAGGTTGTCGAATGAAAGTATCTGATCTTCTTAGCCAAATCTGCAAAATCAAGTCTTGCAAAATAAATAACAGATTTGTGGCCAAAGGTTTCGCATCACCACACAAGAACAGGATTTCTTTTATCTTCTAATTCATATTTGAATCATATGTGCGATACTTGTGAAATTTGAAATTATTAGTTCCCAGTAAAGGAATATTTTCTTTGCTTTGATTGACATTGTGTCGGTGAGGTTTATGCAGTAATCATCTGAACTGTAAGAAATCCATTCAATTTCCATGTATCAATTTTCCCATGTTTGCTCAATCTGGTACAAGGTCATATCAAACGAGCCCTTCATACCGAATGACCTCATAGTGATAAAATAGAAGACTGAATTCCCATATTTTTCAGATTAGTTTTGCCTCGAACTAGGCAACAGGAAATAGACGCCCAGTGGGTAATGCACTTAGTGCAATGCAGGTTGATTCTGGGCTGACCCACTTAGCTATAACTCTACGGCAGGGGACCTTTGTAGATATTTCATAGATGAGCTCAGTTTTGGAAGAGGTCACACAAAATGAGCACCCGATAAAGAATACACATAGAACAATGCAAATGTATTTTGAGATGATGTAGTTGACTATAACTACTTTAGGAATTTCATCTACATATTTGTAAATCTGAAAACAGCCTTGCCCAACGCCACAATCGGAAGGCACAAAATGAAACTGGCTTCAATCGTTAATCACACCAATCTACTAATCTAGCTCTACGGTTGGATCCCTTGCTAGATAAACTCAGTTTAGTCTGACACAATTCTATAATTCCACTGCAACCAGCGAGGATTGAACTTGATATATTAGTGACGGCCAGAGAGACTGACTCGCTCTACAACTGATGACTTAAATAGGGCCCATTGTTTAAACCAATATATTCCAAAAAATGGAATAGAAAATAAACATAATCTCAAAGCTAAGCGCTACCTAACCGACAACCTTGTGCCACACTATCTTAAAAGTGGTACATGGACCTTCAAGCGTTCTAATGCAGTGTCCGTTCTAACGATGCATATTTTTTTCTTCCCCTGGTTTCCTTGGGGGAGTGTAATATCAAAGAAAATGACAAAAGTTCTCTGATTGAATCAAATTTAAAAAAAATGTTGATGCAATTTTTTGAATTCAAGGGAGAAATTATGTAGAAATATCTATAATGTTCAATTTCTAAAAATTTATTCCTTTAGATTTGTCAAGAACCATTGATAAAAACGACTTCAAAACCGAAGACTGTACCACCTCAGAGGCAGATTGATTGCAGTATGATTGCATACAATATTTTCTTTAAAATCGCTCCTAGTGATAAATTCGATTTCCATAGGATGTATCACTACGACGGCCTCATGATACCCGATGGTAACGGGACAGAATAACTATTCGTGTTCATGGTGAAGAGTGTTTTCCTTTAGAATTTATTTGAAGAAATAAGAGACAGAAATTCCAAATATGACCCGGAAATATGCATCAAGGAAAGTAAAAATGGAGAGAAAAATCGGAAATGAAAAGAAAATTATCCTAATTATAACATGTGGACAAAACACTCGAAAATATTTTCCCTTCTTTTTGAGCTCATTATATTTCGAATTATGCAAATCATTAGTGACAGGATGGCGTAATATTTTCATCTTTTTATTTGTGACTATTTTTCCTATTTCCTTTTTCTTATCGATCTGGTTCGGGACATTCTCGTTATATATTAACGATGTTTTCTTAGGTGTCTAAATATTTACCTATTTATTTGTTCAAATTTATCATTATTTTTTCATCTTATTCCTCCTATCGTCATTGCAATGAACTGAAGTAAATAACCGGGAATTTAGAAGCACTAACTTCTATATTCCTTCATTTGCCCTGTCCAGGTCACAGAAAACATCACGAGACAGACTGTGAGAGGTTTGTATGAGCTTGTATCAACTGTTTCAGACGGCAACTACCTAAGTAACACTAGATTTGCTGTTAGCATCTTCCTTTTCACTTAGAAATTCTATGATCTCCAGATAATGCTAAACAAAGTAAATAGAGAAAGCTAGAAAGTTGGTTTCAACATAAACTTCAGTAAAACAAGTCAGGTACAAAAACATATTGACCACAATCGAAAATGCGGAACTAAAGAGAGTAGACCACGATATCTATCTAGGACGACGAATCTCTATAAAATCTTAAAAAAAAAGAAGGAATCAAACGAATGTATACCCTTGGATAGCAAGCTTTCGGAAGAGCAAGCTAAAATTTCTAGACCATGAAAATCTCATTATTCCCTGGAAAAAGAGTATACAACCAATGCATCCTCCCGATTGTCACCCATGGGGCTTAAACATGGAATCTAACAAGAAGATTGTCCTTGGAAGCATACAACGTGCACATGAAATAATTGTATTCATCATCACAATAAGGGATCACAAGGCAGAACAGTATATTTGAAAAACACCACAAGTGAGAGCTATCATAAAATCAATCAGAAAACTGAAATAGCAATGGGGTGGCCAAGTTGCACGATTTTCAGACAGCCGTAGACGTCACGATTCACAACGAGAATCTCCAGGGATCCTATGCAAAATTATAGCCGAAAAAAAAAATTGTGTGCTATGATTAATTGCTCCCCACTATGCACGCTGTAGAAAGAGTGACGGTTTCCACTGAGGGACTAACCAGACTTACTATTATTATTATTATCATTACTATCATTATTATTATTTGTACTAGTAGTAGTAGTCATACTTGTTATGAAATCATTTTCATGAACAATATTTGCATTTATAAACATTTCAATCCGTCATTTCTCTGAAAGTATTTTTTTATAATGTCAAACCGATGGAAACCAAGACTGTTCACAGTAGTAATAATTGTAGTTTTAGTGAGAAATCATTGAAGTGACATTTCTCTTTCATCTTTTCCCATTTTATTTCGTCACATTCGAGAATTCCCAGATATTTATATTGATCCTGTGTGGTCATTGCTCTGATTTTGCTGCTGTGCAGTAATTCGATGCAATTTGATGTCAAAACACCAGTTGCCTTGTGGTTGTTGATTGAGACTGAATGACAGTAAACCTTTAAAGGTCTCCAACCTCCCTTTCATTTCATCCTCATGTATCACGACAGTGCTGTGGTTTGTACCGTTTTAACTGTGCCCATTTCAACCCAGCTGTTAGGCCATTGCTGACAACTTGGTGTCAGAGATCTCATATTTCCTGTACTATCCTCAGTATTCATGCAGACCCCATTAGTGCTGTGGCCTACGTAGTCTCTACTCGTTTCCCAACTCCTTCAATCTTGATTTAAATGTCTTTGTCTTTGATTCGAGTGTGCCTCAAACAAAGATGAAATGATGCTTTTTCCTCACAATAGTCTGTTATGCTGTTAGAGGCTTCTGAATTAAACATTTCTTCTTTGTTTTGATAAAATTAGATTTTGAATATGGTCTAATATAAAAAAATTGTGCTTTTGAAACAATTTTAAGGGTCCATATTTTACATTTGATCTGCAAAAGCATATTTTTTCTTGGAATGGAAAAACAAGCATGTTTTGTTCTAATTTGCATGAGAGGGTATGCATAATTTATGCACGCCTCGATATTTGAACGTAGAATGCAAATAAAAAATATTTGTAACTTAATTACATGAGATCTGTCCCCCTTACCCGTAGACCCTCGATCGACTGAAATTTCCCCGAAACACACTTGAAAATGGGCTTTGTATTTTGTATTTTATTGGTATGCAAATGACATACTTGAATTCCATGCATCTGGTATTGTTCTGTACTGGTTTATTTCTCTCTTTCCTTTTCGTTTTTCATCTTCTTTCTTCCTTCCTTTCTTTCTTCCTTCCTTCCTTTCTTTCTTTCTTTCTTCCTTCCTTCCTTTCTTTCTTTCTTTCTTTCTTTCTTACTTTCTCCCTTTCTTTCTTTCTTTCTCCCTTTCTTTCTTTCTTTCTTTCTTTCTTTCTTTCCACTAATTCCTCTTTCTTTTTCCCTCTCCTACCTCTTTTTTCTTTCTTTCACTCTTTCTCTCTCTCCTTCTTCCCCTCTTCCTTCATTCTCTTCTTTGCTAGTTCTCCGATTGACTGAGTCGTGGTTGGGATCACATTTTCATCCAACCGTTTTCCTTTTCTCTTTTGGTTGAGCTTTTGGAGTTGTCTCCTCCTGGATGCTACAAGGGGAAACATTTTCTTCTTATTCACATTGGGAAAGTATATCATAAATATTCATGATTCCTTTTTGATTTTTACTTTCAAAACCAGTTAAAGTGTAGATCTCGTAACAATAATGCCGATTCTTCCCTTCTCCCGCTCTTTCTCTCATGCTTTCTCACTCTCTCTTTGTACTCTCTTTCACTCATACACACACACACGCACACATGACTATTCACAAACAAGTTTTTTTTTTCAAAGTATCCATACACTTGGAATATATTGAAGATTGGTTGCGCATCTCGGATGTAAATAGACAACCATTCAGAGGGCACCTTATTGCGCATTTTATGAATTGCAACTCTCCTGTGGTGTTACTCAGTCAGTGAGTGAGAGACATCTGAATAAGCTCGTATACTGTGTGAACATTGCAAACACAATTATACAGCCGGCGAACGTATCTGCCTCCATTCTATGCCCTGTATTCATAAATAGGAAGAGTCTCTGTTACAGAGTGATTGTTAGTAAGCTAATTTAAGATTGTTTCCCGTGTATTTTATTCGACCCTAATTAGGAATCCCGTTGTTGTTGCCATGTATCGAACTAAGCTCGATAAATATCTTTATAAATTCAAATTACATTCACATAAGCTCATACCGTAGATTAATGGTTGAAGAGTTAATCACAGAATTTGTAGATTTTCCAGATCAATCCTCCTTAGGGACACTACGATTGAAATTAAGGTCAGGATATGCTTGACAACTCTCTCCATATATACTAATTACATTCACTTGAATACATGCAATAGAGCCATGTTTAGCAAGATAGTCTCAGACCAATTCTAGAATGAAGAGTTCGATCTTCATTGAATCACATTAGGTTTAGCAATTACCTACAAGCAATTTAGTCCCACAGGCTATATATTGTGTAGCTAGGAATTTTTATAAAGAATCAATATGAAATAATGATGCCCAAGGAATCTGGGTGTCTGAATAGATTGATCAATATGTTCATCTCTCAAGTTACTCACACTTTCAAGTGTCTCACTATATATTTCATATAACTCTCAAAAGTTACACTTCAAGGAAATAAGAAATCGATGATTCATTTATATGACTCCCATACAAATATATATATATATACATATATATATATATATATATATATATATATATATATATATATATATATATATATATATATATATATATATATATTTATATATATAAATATATATATATATATATATATATATATATATATATATATATATATGAATGAAAGGAAAGCAAAACTTTTTATATGGTTTGGAGGTATAGTAGTTTTTAATAAGCCTCAACCGGTTTCGTACATGTCTCCAGATAGCTGATGTAATTCTATTTCTGGTCATCATTTTCCACTGTCCTATCGAGGAAGTTGAATTCACGTTATTCCCCCGAATGATCCGACTGAAAATTTTGGCTCGCTTTTTTTACACTGTTCTTGAATTCATTTAAGTTTCATGGTGGAATTTACATAAATATAAGTATCTAAACATTTAGAACATTCCAACAACTAATCTTGAAGCTTTGATGAAATTTGGCAACCAATCTGAGGGACTGTACTGGACCTTGATGGACATTCACTTTTTTGTGGTTGGACTCAGTGGGTGGTGTGAGGTAGTTTGTTTATTGTGTGACGGTAGAATTCACAATGACCAAATGGATAGAAAATGTGAATTAGCATCAAGCTTTTTATCTTTTTTTTGCGAAACATAAGATTGTTAAAGTCTGTCAGCCTTCAACGTTCAAGATATAACTCCATTTGTCTTCAGTTTTTTCCCTAAAAGTGAAATTGTCGTTGAAAGATAGGGTACCCCAAACCGTACCAGAGATTCAGAATAACATAGCGAGTCAACTGATGGAAATACTGAAAGCAGACTTTCCAAGTTGTTTAAAAATAAGAAGCTGCACTGTGATAAATGCGAGAATCCCAAAGCTTATTTTCCAGTTAATAACACATGGCCAAATGTCTTCTGTAAAGACACAGTATATGAAAGAAAGAAATGATGAATAATTATTTGTAGTACTTCATTTTTGGTTTGTTTCATTTTTTTTTTATGAAGATGCGTCTGTTAAGATCGTAGATTGTATCATGATTTGAAATTCAAATTCAATCGACACCAAAGAAAACAAAAAAACAAAAAAACATAAACATGCTTTTACAATCTGTACTTCATCGACTTTGATTTTGCCTAAAGTCATTTAAGGACGTCAAATTGTTATTCAAGCAACTTTATATTTAGTTACTTTCGTTCATACTGAGATAGCAATTCTGTCCTGAAGGAAATTGTCTGACGTACATAATTGACGGAAGGGAGAGCACGATGAGAGATTCATAAGGAAGATTAACTGAAGATCGATGTTCAAATATACCATGGTGTCGTACTTAAACAGATTAGTTTAGTATACTGTCGTCTGTGTTCTGAAAGTCCAAGATTAGAAAAGGTAGCCAAACAGGACACATTTTATACCTAATGTATCGATCCCACGAATATTGCAGTTTTGATGAGTGCAGGTTTTTATGTAATTTGTTTAAAGTATTGATGTATAAATTAATGTGACTAAATATGATTTGAAAATAGTAAATTCTTTTGAGACTTTTAACATTTTGAAACGAATCAACCGCACTAATCAAGAGACGTCAGTACTAGAGGGGTAGATTAGTCTCTAAGACATTGTCATGTATATTGACAAAATAACATAAAACTAGGTAAGTCATTTCTCGAGAATCACAGCCATCAGATATACGTCAAGGTTAGCGAACTTCACCTGTAGATGCTACGAGCAAACCCGGAGCTACCTAATGACTCGATGGTTGGGCGAACTGAACAAATCTAAACCAAGATGGCGGAGAGTAACACAGGCATTTGTATGCGTGTGTCAAGAATAATCTCCCCTTACCGGAAATTGAAAAAATGTGAGCAGGTCAGTGTAAACATTTACACTGGACGACATTATGTGTTCGTTTGATTTATTAAGTGTAAATGAAAGTTTTTTTTATTCAATACGTTAACTTTATTCATCATTTTGTCGTTTGATTTCCCTCTAAAACCTTTCGAACACTTTCATAAGAGCATCCTCCAAGAACTGTTCATCCTTCTGAGTGAAAGGCCACTCGTGATGCCTTTGGAGTTTACTGTGAATCGGAAAAAAATTGCAAGCTCACGACAGGGATCCAAAGCTTAGTCTCAAGTGGATGTGTCTCGTTCACCCTCCCTATCTCTTCACTCATTTTCTCAGGGCTGGTCAATGCAAATAAATAACGTTTCCCTTTGCTTTGTCCAGTCAGTCTCAATTTACTTTCCACGACAGGTGTCCATGTATATTTACCTAATTGTGCATGATACGAGTCGCTAAAAGTTCATCACTCAGTTCAGTAATTCGTAAGTATAGCTGAGTCTTGCACAGAATCACAAATGTTTAGCATGAAAGCGAGATACAATCAAAATAGAACGTGAACACTTTGCTTACATACAGTCTGTTAAATAAAACAATATTTAGTACTTCAGTTGATGTGTAAAGAAAAATCCACAATGATCTCTTGGCTTCCTCGAATAACGAGAGTTAATGTAATCGTAGCATGTGTGGTCTGTAGAAAGTAGTGTATTCCATTTTATTGTATTTGGAACAATTTGGACGATAGAACAAAAGTGAATTAAACATGAATTAGACGCAGTATCCAGTAATTTGTTTTAATACAATTCATAGCGTAATATATCATTGGGAAAATTTGCATCAGGAACTGATAGTATTGCTTTATTTTGGAATCTCATACAATGTCAATAATCCTGGTGCGACGGGTCTGGTATGGTGGTAGGTTTAAGGTTGGATTGAGTGTTAGGGTAGGAATTGGGGGTAGGGTAATATTTGATAATTTGGAGCATGGGATGCAAGAATTTTAGTTCTGAAAGAAGGACCATACATCTTTTTAGGGATTACTTTACTTAAACTGTACTCTAGCTTTTGTAACTAATTCGTATAAGACAAAGATGTTTATCATGATTACCTGAATGGCATTTTTCGCAAACGCCCTAAAAAACACAAACTCAATTATTTGAAGATGAAGCTGTCACAACAAATTACCGTCGTAATTTATTCACTTTAAAAGGCCACTAAAGTCTTTTTCTTTCATTGATTATCAAGATTGGGGAAACTAATAAAAAACAGGAAAATGTTACAAAAAATGAACAGAAACAAACAAAATAGTCTAGTTTCAAAAGAATGAAAGACTTCTTGGGAATCTCAGCCAAAGGAACCTGCTATAAGGCCAGCGGTATTGTTTCAAAGAGGGAAACAGACGGAGCTCGTAGGGACATATGGAGGTCATAAAACCGCCTGCAATAAAGCACGTGTGTTGGTGTGGTTATAAGAAAAGACTGACGTCTATTGTTTCAAAAAGAAAAAAAAAACAGAAATGTTGGTGTAAAGAGATCTAATTAAAATCGACAGCCATAAAATGAAAATGCCAAAAAGAAGAAATGAAATGAGACGTGACAATCATCCCCCTTGAAAATGCTTACTGGATTTTGTGATCAAAGGAATTCGTCAATCATTTTGTTTCATTACCGCTCGTCCACTCTTTGCATATTAATCTTCTTATTGCAAACGAATGAAAATTAAGAGATTTATTCAATAATGAAAGACAAGAGGGAAAGAGTCGAAAAGCCAAGTTTTGGACGAAGAACACTGATAAAAAGGCAATTACAAGAGAAATTATATATATATATATATATATATATATATATATATATATATATATATATATATATATATATATATATATATATATACTATGTATGTGCCCATTGAAAATGACAGGGTTATTCACTTATGAATCGACACCTCTACTTAGGATCAGAATGTGTGTTCAGTGTCTAGAATCAAAGTGTGACTCCCCAGTCCTCTGCCGAGGACGAGAGCATACGGGAAATGCTCCATAGAATTGTTAAACGGAAATTGTTTAACGATAACAAGATTGACGTTTGGCTAAATATCTTCACTGGTGAATTCTTGAGAAGATTTTTGGTAGGAGCAGAAAGAAAACAGCAAATTTGAAAGAATTATCTATTCTTCGAAGCAGTTTTGAAGAATATGCTATTGAAGAACAGACAGGAATACTTCCTAATCTCAGTCAAAAGCTTATTGGAATCTACCCTGGCTGAATCGACAGAAGTTATTAAACAAAAAAGATGAACAATTGATTGTTGATAATCGAATATTGTACATTTGCCAGTAATTTACAAACTTCCAAATAGTTCGGTTTTCTATTCTGTTCATTATTTCTCATGAATTCAAGTCTTATTCAGTGTTCTTTGAACACTTGTGTATATACTGACCGAAATTATTCATGTACTGTAGATATTGATTCAAGCAAAGAATTCAATAAAAAGTAATATATAAGAGAAATCCAATATATATGTACAAGTCTCCCCCTCTCTCTCTCTATCTATCTATCTATCTATCTATGTATATATATACATATGTGTGTGTATATATATATATATATATATATATATATATATATATATATATATATATATATATATATATATATATATATGTATATTTATATATATATATATATACATATATACATGTGTGTATGTGTGTGTGTGTGTGTGTATGTGCGTGCGTGCGTGTGTATCGCTTCAGCCTTACTAAACCACCCAGTTCAGTAGTCCAGAGGTAGCATATCCGCCTCCGGGTCCGATGTGAGGGTTTCAATGTCTATAGCCACACTGAAGAGATGTAATACATCGAAACAGCTGTCTGTGGATGACACAATAACATATATATATATATATATATATATATATATATATATATATATATATATATATATATATATATATAATTGGATGGGGTACTGGGTAGCCAGAAGCGTAAATGGCTCACGAAACGGATTGGCATGTCGAGTTTAAAATCAGGCTATGCCAATTTGAGTTTAATTCACACTGTTGCCACTGACAACGGGCAAAATAGCACGGATGAAGTGAGTGTTGAGAAGAATATGCAGCTTTTTTCAACATTTTAATTCTAAAATGAAGAAAAATAATCGAAAAATAAACGAATGATAGAAGCACCGAAAGACAAGTGGGCGGCATAGATTGAGGTCTCGAAAGACGATTTCTGTTAAGCGTAGGTCGTGTTGGGCCATGTTTGACGTTAAAATCGAGGATTCGTTTTTACACTGCAGAATTTTGAATAGAAGATCTTGTACCTGTTGTAATCACTTGATTTCTTTCAAGTAAAATTTGGATAATATCTCAATTGAGAGAGAAGAAACTTTTTTTGTCATCTTAATCCTGGAAATTTTTCATATATGTTTTTTCATGCTCTGTGCAGATCATGTCTCATGTGATGTGTAAACGTTTGTCCTTCACAGATACCAATTATCTGTTTCTGAGAACCAATAACAAAAAAGCGTATTTTAATCGCAAGATCTGCCTCGTTCTTCAGATACTCTCCTCTGGGGAATTGAATAATGTTAATTGTTTCCAGTTTATCTCTGACATGTTTTAGATTGGACTTTATTAGTATTAGTACGCCCCGTCTTTCAAACAAACATTAATTTGCATCACAAAGAAACTTCTTTGTGTTCTTTCTCTATTGACGTTAGAGTTCTTGGTTTACTCTCCTTCATTTCTTCTTCTTTCCTACTTCAAAACAATTTCATATTCTCATTCACTCAGTTCAAGTTTTCTCTTTTATTGCTTCACCAGTTTTTTTTTCTTCGATTTTCTTGCTCTGTGTCTCATTGAGAATGCATCTTATTCGCGGTTTTTCTCATCTTACTTCCACTTTTTTCAATAAACTTTTTCTTTTGCACTTCCACCTATATCTTCGTTTGTTCCTGCTCACTTTCTTTCCTCCCTCAAGGATGTTTCTCTTTCCCTTGCCTTTCTTCTTCCTCTTAACTTATCTTCTTTTTTTTTCTTGAATATTTCTTTTTGTCGTTCACCTCATCCATCACTTGTCCTTCCTCTTTCGCCTTCTCTTCTTAGTTTCCCTTTTTTTTCTCCTTGCCTTTCTCTTTACCACCCCCAATTTGTTCCTGTGCTTTTTTTTTCCTACTCCCCTTTTTTCTCATTCTCTTTTCTCACCTCTTTCATTTCTTCTCCTCTTTCGGGGAAAATCAGTTTCAACATTTCTCTTCTTGCTTTTTTATTCCATCTTGTATACTTCATTTTCTTCTTCTTTCTTATCCGCTTTCATTTTCTTTCTCTCCCTTTCTCTTTTCGTTTGCTCCCTCTCTTTTTTTTTTCGCTTTCAAATTTTTCCTCTTCCTCTCACGTGGGTACGGGAGATAGTGAACGACATCCATCTCAAGATAAACTCTTCCTTCTTGACCTTCCAATCGGTTCTTCTCCCTCCGTCATTTGGTCTCGTTTCCTGATTACCCTTCGCTAAGCACTGATAATGAACACCTACCATTTCCTGTGATTCATTTTTATCAAATCAACACACGAAGGCAGAACTAACAAAGAGGAAATGGGAGCCTAACTTGGGGCATCTGATAAGAGCCGTGATCGATGTGGATCCAGTGGCAAAAGTACAGAGGTAGAACAGTGGTATGAAGGACGTAATATCCAGAGTTTTAAAGACAGGTCGCCAGACTCGGGACGGAGAACCTTCCTCTCGAACAGCGTGGAATGTCACGTAGACGACATATCGTGACGATATGTATGTTATATAGTTAATACCTGTCTAAACCTCGCAAGTTCTGTTTGTTGACTAATTTGAGGTTCGATTTTGGGTTGGAAGTATGTTAATAAATAAGTTCAATTGGATTAGAAGAATTGTTTCATTGGGAAATAGAGACGTAGAAATTTAAAGAGAGTAAAAAGAACCATGCAACGTGCACACGAGAGGATCGCACTGAACGTCATATTGAGGGATCACAAGACAGCTGTGTACATCAGAGAAACTCAGGAGTCAGTGATCTCATTGAAACCATTAGAAAACTCTGAAGAAAATGTTGACACCACATTGCAAAAATACCCGACAAAAACCAGATATGACGAATCGCGACGTGAATACCCAGAGGTCAAATGCGAAATAATGGTCGATGATAAAAAAGGATGGGTTGACAAACAAGACAAGTTTTGGAGCTTTTGAAAATACAGCCAACGGGTGATATTTTCTCCACCAAATTTTAGTCTGGTCACTAAAGAAATATACGGTTTAGTGTTATCCAGATGAAATAGTGTGCCTGTTCTAGATTTTTCTGTCAATAACTGATTCAAATCAGTCTAATTGGAACCATTACTTGTTCAAATCAATCGTCTGGCGCTCATAGTTGAGAACGACTTGACGATACCACCACACACGCAGCATTACCTTTGGATAAAAATCGGTTCGTATCTTGGTGGTTAGTGTTGCTTGGCTTATGATCTGGTGTTTCATGTTGCTGAAAAATATACCGAGATCATGGAATGCCACATGGGAATACAGTCCTGGTAGGTTCGTCTTCTAATCCAACTTGTGTGGAAGCCACACATCACTGTGTCAATCATAACCAAGGTAATACAAATAAATTTGGATCTAGATATCTTATTATGGCTGTGGATTCATATAATGTTGATTTATCTCTTCCGATGAAAAAGAAAGAAATTATAAAGAAAATCATGGGAAAATTTCTGATCCAATGATACCCCTCCTCTAAAGCCATATATATCATATTTTCTCATCTATCAATGACAATGACAAATGTTGGGAAAGCGTTTTATAACCGACAACACGAGATATCCTCTGCTTATTTTCAAAATTTCCGTTACATTTATAACGACAGCTTCGCTGGGATAGTAAATTGAGGTCAGTGAAGGAGACGAGGATTTGATGGTTTCTAACGTGAGTAAAATTTGGTTTGGTGTATTTAACGATGAGAATAACGTATAGGGTTGTCAACAAATTTGTAACGCTTGGTGTTGCGTATACCGTGATATGTAATGTACAATTAGATTACATGTGTGGACTTGTTGCACTGACGAATAAGCCTTGTCCACGGAGCGAGGGTGATTGATAGAGAGAAACCCAGAACAGACAATTATGGTCTCTAGAACCAATACCCCAGCACCATTCATCCTGATAGTTCGATTATCTTCAAACTTTCTCACGCTCTTTTACTGGGCATTCCCACAAAAACTGGTCGACAAACAGTGATATAAAATTTTTCTGGAGTACTTAATCCGTTTTGTGGACTCTGTTTGATTAGGAAATTAGTAAATGTGACAAAGGTCTAACAACGAAGAAGACACAATTCTACGTAAAGAAAAATCTTAGTTGATTCATAGAATTCAACCATAGGGGATCCAGATGTGTAAGTTTATGTTAGTCCCTTTTTTCGACAAGTTACATACAGTAGTCGAATGAATATATGAAATACTTGCAATTATGGGAACTATTGTGCAGATGGTCTAACGAATATCGGCAAAAAAAATCGAACGGGCGAATTAGGTTCAAACTCGGTCTAAAACAGTTTGCGTTGTCGCAATCCTAAGAAAAGACAAAAATCAATTCCTCCCAACCTCGACAGGGAAGACTGGGCTCTTTTCCCTCAGTTTGCAACAAGACAAGGGGAATGGTAACTGAAAAAAAAACTGGAGAAGTCCAACAGTGCCAGAGTTTTGTAAGAGTTTTGGAACCGACAGAGTTACAAACGTATTCCCAAATATGCTGTTAAGAAGGTTACCGTATTCGATTGACATAGAAAACTGGAAATTCATGATAATGAAATTGCCCAAGTATAATGAAGGATAATTTAAAAAAATCAGACGTACAAAATAACTCGACTGATGTCTCCATCTTACTACGACCCTGCCAGTATAAGTAGAAGATTTAAAATAGAATGATGAAAATGTGCATTGATGGGACGCAGTTCTGGTTTGAATCTTGTTGAAGAATTAAAGAGTCTACCAACAGCTTAAGACTAAGTTATATATTGAAATTGGACATATTGGTAGTTCTAGTCTTTTGTACAGAAATATTTCAAAGATTTCTTCAGGGTTCTTATATCTGTAGGAAACGATGAAGGGAAGGAGAGGAAGAAGAAAATATATAAAGACCGATGAGAAGGAAGGAAGGAAGAAAATATATAAGGTGAAAAATTGGACAACAGAAGAAGCAGAATAAGAAAATATGGAGACGTGTTCGAAATAAATGATAAAATGGCGGACAATGACGAAGAAAAAACCGGGCAAGAGAAAGAAAACAAGAAATACGAACGGAGAACCAAAATGGAAGCAATGGAGCGATTTGATTTGAACAAGATAAACACATCAAATGGTGAACGAAGCGTTAAAACAGTTCGTTTGTCGGAAAGAAAGGAAACATGTTCCATTTTGTCTTCGATCAAATTGAAACTGAACTGACAGAATGGAAGAGAAGAAAGAATTTGGTGTTTTACTTCCCAAGTTTTACCTCGACTCGTACAACATGGCTGCCATTTCCGGTACACGTATAATTGACCAAGCTTTACTTAGACTGGCATACACAATGGCATCGGCTGAGTGAGTTTGAGTCTTGGGGGGCGGGCTTGAAGGGAAGGGGATTCGAGAACAAAAATAAACGATTTGATTGACTGTAAGAAAAATAATTTAGATGAGTGTACACGTGAGTATTTTTGATCATATCTTTGTATTTTTGCAAATATTTGTATGAACAAATGAAACCCGGAATATAATAAATACTATTTTGTTTTCTATATTAGGCTCCAAGTGAATAAACATTTAGAAGTAATGCGTATAAGACTTCGTACAGCAGTTTAAATAGAACAACGCTGTACATTCTTTCAACATGACAGGAAACATACATTATGATCAATGTTGGTTTGATTCTGACATTCTTGAATTTAAACATTATGTCTTTTATATACTACTATACATTGAACTGGAAGTAATGGTTCAGTTTAGCATTAAAGTTATATTGAAAAAAAAAAGAACCACTCTCTTAAACCCTTGGAAGATATTTCTCAAAACATTTTATTTTACAGCATTCCCCAAGTATGCAAGTCAAATTTGTGCCGATTCCTTTGGGTTCCACCGACGTGTATGGTGTGTGTGTGTGTGTGTGTGTGTGTGTGTGCCCAGTGACAAACATAGATATTTGTTTTATATAACTGATGATAACCCAATATTAATCTGTATGGAAGTGAAATTCTGTGTCAATCGATATCCTATCAAAGTGCCTTGAGTGACAGATATCTTATTCACCTTTTGTTCCTTTCTTTCAATGATAAGGGACTTTGTTCTAATCAATTAAGAAGTGCATGATTATCCTTAAGGTCTTTATTCTCATCATGGAAGGATTTTATGGTATATCCCTGAAGGTTTTATTTTCATTATTGAAAAAGTAAATGGTTTATCCTTAAGGAGTCTCTTTTCATTATTAAAGAAGTATACAGTATATCCCAGTGAGGAAATATAAAATACTAAAATTTGAACCAAAAAAAATAATTTGCATTCTTGTTTTTTTACTTCGTGCACTATATACCCTGAAATCACGGACATCATGAGCAGTTGATTGAGAGATAATCAGACAGACTGACTGACAGACGGATAGATAGATATGAAAACACACACACACACACACACACACACACACACACACACACACACATCTATATATACATATATATTGATAGGTTGATAGATGGGAAGAAATTTATGAACAAACATATATATATATATATATATATATATATATATAGAGAGAGAGAGAGATAAATAGATCGATAGATAAAAGTAGATAGATATATAGTCAGACGGGCAGATAGATAGATAGATAAATACATACATACATACATACATACGTACACATAAGTTTAAAAAATAGTTTAGATAAGAAGAAATAATATGAAAATCAAGGAAAAAAAATACAAACTGTAATGTGAGGTGAAGATGAGGAGAATGTAAAAGACGAATGCAAAATATAAATAAGACAACAACACAAAAAAAGAGTAGAAAGAATTCAAGTCCACTGAACGAAACTGATAAGGTCATGAGATTGAAAAAAAAAAAGAACAGCATCCTCTGGGTTATAAACTGTGGTTGACTGCAACTGTGTTTTCAAGGATTTGTATTATAAACACGTACAGGCGCCATATCGACCAGTGCACGCCCACAGGAAAGATGCTTGTGTTTTTTTATCTTTCCAAAAAAAAAAAAAAATCAAAATTGATAAAATGGAAATAAGAACTCGTGAGTGAATAAAAGAAATTAAAGTTCTTTTTTTTTGTTGTAGCTGTAAATAAGCAGACATTAAAAAAATGTAGATTCATCGAATGTTTGGAAATTAAGTCGTGTGAGAAACCAATAACAAAAGTGAAATTGAAAGGTTGTTTTCGTGTAGATGCACGCTGAGTAGGTTCTTAAACAGCTTCCAGGGTCTTGACATTCTTTATTATTCGTTTTCAGAATATATAACCAGTCTGTGGGTAGAGCGAACATCTGGGAATGACTATGTGTCGGCACTGGGTGATATTATCGAGAATAAAAACATTATCTATCTAATTCCGTCCATATTTATCTCCCTATATATCCTATTATGCTCATATCTATCTAACTAATAATCTATCTGCTCACATCTATCTATCTATCTATCTCTCTATCTACATATCAATCTTGGTCCGTTCATATCCACCCATCTATCTATCTATCTCACTATATTCATATCTATCTATCTATCTATCTATCTATCTATCTATCTATCTATTTACTCTCTCCCTCTCTCTCATACACGACTCTTTTTCTTCCTTATCAACTTTCACGTCACCCTATTCTCATCTCCGTATCGCCCGCAGCTACACACTCTTCTTTTCATTATTTTATTCCTTTCGATCATTTTCTTCTTTTCACTCTTTTTTCCTTATACTTCCTCTTCTTTCTTCTTCTTCACTCATTTTTTCACTTCTAATCCATTTCTTTTCCCCTCTTTTCTCTACATCACTTTCCTCTTCTGCTATCTTCTTCTTCTTTTACTTGTTCTTCCTTTCTTTATCGATAAAGCAATGATTACCAAGTGAAAGAGAAAATAAATTCCTTTCCTTCTCCTTCGCCCTCTATTTCTTTCTTTCTACCTTTATCTATTAACTATCTTCCCTTTCTCTCTATTTTTAATTCTTCTTTAAAAATTTTCTAATACCTTTCTTCCTCAACACAAATTACCACCCTAACTGTCAACATAGGTTTTTAAGTGAATCTGGCTGGCCCCGAATCTATGTATGTGTCATACATACATATAACAATAATGGAGATAAAAAACTGGGAAAAGGGTAAATATTTACAACTTATATCTAGAGAGAATGTTTTTTGTTTCTTTGAAAATACTCATTTGTCACTGTGTGTGTTGGGTCAATTTACAGAGTACGTTCATGCTAAATCGATACCTTAGTCCGGCTTTTTTCACGCCTCTCTCTTTTAAAATCCTGACTTTATACTGATCCAACAAAAGGCTTAAGAAGTAGCATTCATTGAGAATCCTATTTCCAATTTTTGATTAATCGATCCTAATAAGGCATGCTGCCCAAAAACATTGACAAGGAGACAGTTTCTATTAGGTTAAAAATCAGACCTTTTTTTTCTTCATTCATCAGAATCTATCTACTTTTCTCTTTTTATTTTCAGTCTTTTATTCAGTTATTTCTTCTTCATCTTCATTTGTTCCCATCATAAACTTTCATTTTTCTGTCAAGTAGCACCGCAATAGACGTAAGAGGAAAAGGGAGAAAAATCTGACTTCAGGCCAAGACGATTGCCAGACAAAAACTTCAGATAAAGATTTTCTCTCGCTTCTCACCGAATGGCTCTGTTTTCTTCATTAGTTCAAGTTATTTTTATCACCTGAATATCCTGTACCGTGACTCTGGTTGAATCAAATGTGAACTTCACGCGACAGCATTTCCCGATATCTTGTGTGGATTCAGTGCTAACACCGGATTTTAGTGACTATCACGACTGGCCGGTAGCCAGCTAGGGAGATTCAACATAAATTATCGAATAGCATCATTTATCATACATCACTTTGAAATTTGAATTACTAGCTGAAATATCTGCCATACACATAATTTTTTTTGTTGTTATTTTCATGATTCGAACCTTCTTCCTTAATTAGAGTCCAACAATATCTCTTAGGGGCACCTTAATTCTTATATCATTGGCTACAATGCACCATTCAGGCTTACTAGAGATCATGTACAGATAAACTAAATCGGACTTTAAATATGATATACATGGGAATCATATCATTATAACTGGGGACTAATATACGAAAAACATGGTCCAGGGTCCCAACATGCTATTAACCGGTTTGGTGGCCACACACTGCCAGTCCCCGTGCTTTACTAACTCTGACAGAGAAATATTTGGTGAATAATGCTAGAGTACATTTGAATAATTTTCTTGTTGTAATTTTCCCTTGTTGGGATCATCAGTTGTTAACCATGTAACTGTTTCGGGGACTTAGAAAGAGTACAGTTATATTAACATGGTACCCCAGGTGTGTTGATCGAACACAAAAGCTTGCATTTGAGCTATGATTTTGATGTATAATTAATGTCATACGACATTATTTTTGTTATTTTATATTGGGCGCTATCATAGTGTAATGTATATGGATGTTATTTTGTCGCACACATCTTTTGATATTTTGAAACATAGGGCTTACTTACGTAGGTCACCTAGAAAAAAACGTATTGGATGATGAGGGATCAATAAATATAACGGCAGACGAGACTCGTTGTTTTTGTCACTTCTGTTGATATGTAAATATTAAATCTGTTGTGTCGGTTTTAATCTCAGACTGAATATATATATATATATATATATATATATATATATATGTATATATATGTATATATATATATATATATATATATATATATGTATATATATATATATATATATATATATATATATATATATATATATATATATACATATATATATACGTGTGTGTGTGTGTGTATATGTGTATTGAAATGGGGGTTGATCAAATGGATCGCCTCCTCTTCTTACATCAGCTATGTCTCCGGTCCGATTCAATCACTTATCACCTCTTTCTAACCCCTCTCTTTACTTCTCTCCTTCTCTCTCTTTCTCTCTCTAGATATACATCTCCAGCAACTTCTTTCTCCAATCATTCTAAATACCCCTTCTATCTTTCTCACTTCCAGTCATACCTTTTATTCCCTGAGCACATTATTCAACAGCATGGTCATCCCCCACAAACACTTGAGACTCTGTAATCGCATCTTGGGACGATTATCTTTGCCTTATATCGAGCGTTCCTATTATTAAACACAAATCATAAAAGATGTCGACGCAGCTTCTCTAAATTCTTGAACGAGGTTCTTTTATTTGTGTCTTCGTTTTGTCAAAGCCAGCAATTTTAGACAATACAATTCACAATTAGAAGAGATGCAAAACGGAAGATATAAAAACTGTTAAAAATGATTGCAGGAAATAAAAATCAAACTTCCTTCCTTTCAGAAACAGAGAAAATTGTCACAACACCGAAGGACTACAAAAAAAGAAAAAAAAAAAAAACAGAATGAAGCCAACACGACATCCTCTTTTATCATCGAATTTTGCTATGTTAAACTTCTACTCGGGAGTTAATACCCCCCTTCCGAGTAACCACGATGACAATAATATCAATATTGACCCTCACCAAAATTATAACCCTCCATTCATATCGAGGAGGGTGCAGTTTAGCACACAACCTTATTTCAACTCCATTAAAATCTTTTCAAAGGAAAATTTAGGTTACCAGACCCCCTTCCACCAAAGGTCACCTTTTTGAAATGTCTTTAATTCAGTGATGAAAATCAATTGAATAGATCGAATATCTCAAAGCAAAAACCTGTGTGTATATAAGTGTATACAGGTTTGTATGTATGTATGTATGCATGTATGTATGTATATATATATATACATATATATATATATATATATATATATATATATATATATATATACACTACTCGAACAAAGACACACACAACACACACACACATACACACACACATATATATATATGTAAAATGAGTAAAGATTGTACATTCTGTTTCTCGTATTAAAGATTTTTAAATGAACCATTTCAAATGAAAAATCTTTCCACTGAAACAAAATGTACCTTCTGTAATGAACGATTGGGAAAATCTTTACTTGTGTTATAACCGCTCTACCAATTGTTTCGAGCCCTAATTTTAAATTAAATCTATCCAATACACATCCACACGCTAGTCATATATATATATATATATATATATATATATATATATATATATATATATATATATATATATATATACATATATATACACACACACACACACACACACATATATATGTATATATATATATATATATATATATATATATATATATATATATATATATATATATATATATAAAGATTTTGACGAAGGAGAATAGGTTATTCTATGCTCTGACTCAATAACTGACGAAATCCTCCGAACACTGGAGTTGCTCCTCCTTCTCAAGCATCGCCTTATATCTTTACTTTCCTCAGGTTAAAAAATCACTCGACTAAATTACTTATGATCCTTGAAACTCGACCTGTACACTAACAGTGACACGTGTTTTATATTTCTGTCCTCTTTGCACATCTACAGAATCGTGTTTAACTGAAGCGTATAATTTCTATGTGTATGCATGATTGCATTAATTCAAATCCATAATAATGCTGGGTGTTTCGTGTTTACCTTTATGCATGTGAATAATAAGAACAATTATGTTTACACGAGCGAGATTGCTTTAACACCTTCACGGCGTATGTTTGGTGCCAAAAAAGGTGTGAAATAATATACATCTGTGCTTACCCGATGTGATAAAAAATCACTGAAAAAAGTACTTAAGATATGACAAGTACAATACTTACACGTATTTTTACATATTGACCAACATCCTACATTAAGTGGATCGTGTTTCAAAAGTGTGTGTAATTTTCATGATTATACACACTCTCGATAATTGAACTTTTCTATTCCTTCAATTTGTGCTCATATTATGCTACCTGCAAGGTAGATTTAATATACGTATGTAGCTGTTATGCATGTGATTAATTTCAACAATAGAGTGTTTACAAGTTGGAATGGTTTTTACACCTTTGCCGCAACGCAATCATTAACCGCTAAAGCGTGTGAAACATTGTTCTGGCAAGCATGTGCCTTGGATCAGAAACAACGTTGCCGTTGTGTGTTGCTCTTCCACCATCACTCTCTTCAATATTTGTGTGAAGTCGTGAACACCTCACCGTTTCAACTTGACCTTCCGTCAGATTTGCAGAGGCTTCATTTAGCACTTAGCGTTGCGGAAGCTCCACATGGCTTTGTCAAATTTTAAAATTCATGAAGTGAGAGAAATAAAAAGGGAAGACAAATCAAAATGAAAAAAAAAAGAAAAAAAGCTGGAAGGAAGCAAATTAGAAATAGACGCAGGTTAGAGGTAGATATAGAGGTAAAAATGGATCTGATGGAGAAAAAGGGTGAAGGGAAAAAAAGGAAAGAAATACGGGGGAATGAAGGGAAAATGAAATATAAAAAGCTTATGAAATATTACAGAAGGGAGTTTGAGGAAAGAAAGAAGAAAAGGGCAAAGCAAAAGAAAAAGATAGAAGGTCTGAGAAAATAAAGAAAGAAAGGATGGAAGAAGAAAGGCAGGGAGGAAGTACACAAGAAATCCATACATAAACCAACATTTATATGGAATATTGTCTATTAAAGCTTCTTATTACACTCACACGTACACATACACACAAACACACTCACATACACATGTATATTCATTTAAATACTTATAAATTTGCATGGGAGTCGTCATTTATATCGAAACTTCACGCTTAACTTGTCAGAAAATATATTTGTAAATATTTTCAATCGTTCACATGATCAAATGATACGACACTTCAGTAAAATGCATACACAATAAAATCTATACATACACCAACATTTAGATAATCATTTGATCCAACAAACACAAACGCGTTCACACACACAAGCAAACACACCCACACAGAGACAGATACACACATACACACGCACACACACACACACACACACACACACAAATATAAGTAAGTTTGTCGTATGCGTTGAAAATTCAGGTTTAACTAGTAGATGTAAAAATGTATTTTTAGATATTCTTCGATTGATTACACGATCAAATGATATCTATCCTGTGACAAAGAAAGTATTTTTTCAAAAAAAGATGAAAAAGAAAGAAAGAATTTCTACCAATTGAGAAAAAAAAAAGAAGCAAAATTGACACTGTTGGAAGTCTAGATGTTTCTTTTACTGTAAATGTTTTCGAGTGCGAAATGCCAGTGATGTCATAAAAAAAAATTATTCTGACCATGTTTATTCTTCGAATATTTTTTTTCTACACATAACTTCTGATCTTGACAAAATTTGTGATGGTGAGCTGATATCTTTTTATTAACATTTTTTAAAGGTTGTTGTCAATTTGTAAACCAATCACCGTATAAGACCTTGTATGAGGGGAGTTATTTTCATAATAAAGGTTTTCTGCTCCTTATTTGGGTTGGCCTATAAATGGGCATCATTAAAGTATTTATTCGGGAAAATAATTTTTAACATTTGGATCCCACCCTTGAAATGCAGCTTGAAATCTTTCTCTCTTTTACCCCTCGAAATCAACGTCACCTTTCAACAAGAGAATATTGATTAAGTTTTCATGTCAGCCCAACAGTATTCACATATGTCTTTTTCAGATTCAAAGTTTTTCAGGTGACCAGTGCCTAGCTTGAGGCCAGAGAAATAACTTACACGTCAATCACCCCATCCTCCATTTTATTCATTTATCAACCCAAGCATGACGTGCTGCCAAAAGGTGTTGGTTACTTGGCAGTTTCTATTCAGTGACAAACCAGACCTCTTTTTCAATCGTTCGCACTCATAATGAATTTATAAATCATTTAAGCATATATTATACAAATAGTCATGAGTCAATCTCAGGGACTCTAAGAATATTTCAGTGTTGCTCCCTCAACAGTATTTATAAAAAGATCAGGACTAAATTTCATAATATATTGATTATTCATAATTAGATTAACTAATCAATTGATAGTTACAGCATCTCTGCTGAAATACAGAACATAGTTTATGTAAATATAATTTTACTTATACAAAGCAAGCTTCAACGTTGATCTTTTTCAGAGATAATAAATTAAGTGTATCACTCTTGCAGATAGAAATATCTTCTACCCATCATTTCAAACAATGTAATCTTCCACTGAAATGCATTCTGATAATTATCATCTCAAAAATCCAAATAGATCCGTGGTTTTTTTTCCCCGCGGGAATTAAGAATTTATTTTGTATATTTTAAACCTTAAAATGATTTCCCGAATTGTAACGATGTTGCCTCATTCTATTCGGCAGAACATAATCTGATTTTTCTTTCTTTTTTGCTGTATGTCTGTCTAATCTTCCAATCCTCCCAACATATTGGCTTCAATCCGATTATCTTAACTATCCACGGGCACAGATCCACCCCTACACGACACTGGATCAGATCAACAATCGAGTGCCATCGATTGGAATCGATATCCCTTATCCCTGAACAGATTGCCCCACCCATAAACACCATGAAGCATTGGGTTCCCCGTTCTTCACTATTCACACCTCTCATGGAAGCGTTTTGTTTTCATTCTCCTTTTTCCTGATCAAAACCAACTTCCAAGGCTGAACGTGACATGCAACAAGAAGATGTCATCAAAATCTAAACCGTTCTCTTCACTTTGTTTGTTAAATTGCTGGGATAAACGGAGAATTAAGCCAAGATCTTATAACAGACTTTTCTTTCTATCGTTCATATATATATATATATATATACATATATATACATATATATATATATATATATATATATATATATATATATACGTGTGTGCGTGTATACGAATGTTGCTAGCTAAACAATAAGAAAATTTAATATTCCTCATATAAGGCAAAATATCTGAACAAAGAACATCATCAGGGATCTGAAAGTAACTGACTTGCTCGGCATGACATCGTTAGATGAATTGGAGGTCTGTTTGTATGAAAGATTTAGGAATCTATTGACTAAAATTCCATTTCAGCTGAAGAGTAAAGAAAATGTACGCATTTCACGCCTTTCTCTTCTTTCTGCTATTTCCTTTCCAGATTCTCTCCTCTATCTTTCTACCCGTTTTTCATTCCAAATCCCATTTGTTTGCTCCCCCTTCGCTTTATTTATTCCTCTCTCCAAACTCCCCCTTTTTTCCCATTAATGGTGATCAGATCATTATCCAGAGACAACACAATACTGCGCATGCGTGATCACGTTCATCTCTCCAGTCTTCTTTCCAGGTCACGTTGAGTTAACAAGTATACCCAGAGGTAAATATAAACACAATTATCAAAGTATACACAAAGGGAATAAAGTTTGTGGATGCAGATATGAAGAAAAGAATCACAATCAAACACACATATATATATATACTTGTACGAATTCATATATAGAGGCACACATATGTCATATCGCCATAATCTTGGATTAACTTCGTGAATTAATATTTTTGTGGGTTTCCACGTCTGTTGCACTTCTGTAGTGGCCCATGGAGCCTATGCTGGTCGAGCAAGTTGTATCATATCGTCAGCAGATCTGGCCGCCAGGAGGAATTTCCCATTGTATTTTGCTGACCTTTCAAAAAACTATGGGCAAAACTGTCACCAAAATTGTCAGCAAAAGGTTTCGTTTCCATTGAGTCTGACTTTCTGTCGCTTTGAATGGTTGGCTATACATGTGAAACTGAAACACCTAGACATTTACTCCATACTATTTCTAAAAAAAAAAAGTTTTTCAGAAATCATCTCCCAAAGTTTTTTTCATTGAGGGTTTAATAAACGACGTAGCTGATGCCAATATTGTCACTTAGTTTGTGTTTGGTAGCATCTCTCTTGTTTCTTTCTTTTTTTTGTTGCTTTTTTGAAATTAATTATTCAGTGATCACAAGAGGCGAGAGAAGTAACTTATTCATTCATCAACCCTTTACTCAATTTTTTAATTGATTATCCCGAACCTGACATGCTGAGAAAATACATTCGTCTTGTGTCTGTTTCTATTGAGTGACTAACCAGACATATCTCTTTTGCTCTTGCTCGCTGGTTTTGGAGAGGAATGTTGCCTGGTAGTCCTTACGTTGACATGTCTCCTGGTTGACATATACTGTTTGACAAAGGGTGGAGTTGATTCCCTCAGAAATGAGAGAGTTAAATGAATAAATTTGTTATCAAGAATAGCGCCCAACGTGGTGCAATGATTAGTAAACTCGTCCTGTAGATCAATTCCCTCGTGCAATGAATTCAATAGTCATTTGGCATCCAAAAATTGATGCCATTTCCCAGGCTTTGGAAATAATTATATATTTGATATTTTGATTCAAAAAGATTGCTTACTATATCCCATCTACAGGTGATGTTTAGAGATGTAAACAGATGTGTCGTAATTTCGACTGTTCTTTCAGTTTTGATACGTCTTTGCTTTACATGAGCAATTTATCATAATTTACCTCTGGTTTGATAAGCCCTTTAAAACAGAACTGGAACCATGTTAACCATACATTTATGGAACACATTCCCCACTCTATTTATTGCTAGGCACTGACGAGGTTTTTGGCGAGGTTTTGGACCTGCCCATTTAGAATTTCCAGTAGTCCATCTCCTAGATTCCTGGACTTCCGCTAAGGGCATTACTATGATAAATATTTGAGTTAACGCAAACTGTCTCATCCGAGGTTTCTAGTTCAGTTTGCTGATTCGATTTTCCGTGCTGTTTACACTTAGGCCACATGCACTGTATGTATCGAAACTTCAAGAAGATTGATATCTTTTAGTTTCACCTTTCGGATTGTTCTCATAGAATTACGGCGATGTAGCCAAAAGGTTTCATGGTTCACAGACCCTGACACATACAATATAAGTTTTTATAATGTTTTAAATCTCCGCTGGTAGAAATTGAGAATGAAGAGGATAATAAAACCATTCATTGAAGGAGGGCACTGGATTTATCTAGGTCCCATTGAGGATTCAGGCAGGATGTAACAACGCAATTTTGAATAAACTGGTTCTTCTAGAAGATTGAATGGTTATATCGGCCATAATTGGAAATTGCTTGCAGATAAATAAATAAATATATATATATATATATATGTAGAGAGAGAGAGAGAGAGAGAGAGAGAGAGAGAGAGAGAGGAGAAAAGAGAGGGAGAGTGGGGATAGATAGCGAGAGTTACAGAGAGAGAGAGAGGATGATGGCTAAGCTATCTGAGTCCGTACATTTATAAATCTCTCAATCAGTTTGCTCATAACTATCTATCCCTCTATCTACCAGTCTGTTCATATGTCTATTTATATCAATTTTTATTACACAAGTTGATCAGATTATTATGTATCATTCTTTCATGTTCTTGCACTGTGAATTCCGTAAATGAATTCCACGGAATCTTTATTTGTTTCTATTTTGATTTTGATAATTAAAATCTAAACCGATAAAAAATCGTGAGTGTGCACAACAATTTGCAGACTAATCAATAAATCAACCAATCAGTTTATCTACCTATCTTTGCTTATCCCATTCCACTCACATCTTTGTTTCTTTGTTTCGTTCTTTCTTTTTCTTTCTCTCTCTCTCTCTATCAATTTCTCAGTCTCTGCCTGTCTCTGTCTGTCTCTCTGTCTATCTCTATCTTTGTTTATTATCCATCCATGTTTTATACATATGCATTAATCTAATTTGCAAGTAAGGAATCTCCCCTTAAAGACATTTATTGCATTGCATCTTTTACAACTTTCTATCCCTGAATTCCTTTCACCCTTCTCTTTTTTCCTATTATACAGTGGCTAAGATGGATGACCATCGTTTTCTAAAGATTTTGATGTTTAGAGAACTAGTCCAAGGCTGTTGATATAGGAGGGCCTGACTGAAAAGATTCAGGTACTCCTTAAAAAAATCCCCATCTCTCAGGGATCCATCTACTGTTAGTTTACGACAGAGTCCTTCCCTGATAAATGCATTCTGTCACTAAGTCTTCTAAGCAAACCCTCATTCGAAGGCTCAGAGCAAGAGTGTAAGTCACGAGACTGCAGTGCAAGGAGGTGTTGCATCATACTACATTATGTTCAATTGTGCTAGCTTACCCAGAAAGTTCTTTCTGATTTAAACAGGTCGTGAAGAAGAGAAAGAACAGTAGAAACAAGGAGTATGTAGTATGTTCGAAAAGTATGAGTTAGGAGTACGAAAAAGGAAGAAGGAAAGAGGGAAAGATAAGAAAGCAGAAATGGGCACACCATTGGTGTTTGGTCTTCGCCGCATAGCTATTCCTCGATAGCTGCTTCTTCCTTAATTCAGACAAGATGCTTGCATGCATATGCATTTGTGAATAAACTCAACCAAAATCATCGTATTATGAAATAAAGAACACATTTTAATATACTTTAGTTTCATTGAGTCTCTTACTAGGGGAAAACGAATTGAAGCGAATTTTGAGTCCTATTTACTTAAGTTTATCAGACCTTTTCTCCCTCTTGCACCAACAGACAATTTATCTCTCTGTCTATATCCTGATTCGTTTATTATGTCATGTGACCAGTCATTCGATAAATGAAATCGATTAGAAAAAATGTTTAAAATAGGTTCTACGGTCTTAAAATCAAAACCATGATCCTGGACGCAAACAATAATAAAGATAGTAGCTTTCTCAGCAGGGGTCGGTCGGGGTTCGACCTTTTGCTGATATCCCTCCGGAACAATCAGCATAGCAAAGACACACACACACACACATACCAATACATATATATACGCTTGAAATCTCAAAACTCTACACTAGTTACCTTAAATTTGAAAGCAACACGCTTCATATCATCTAACATCCAAATCTCCCCCCAGAAAGTCACAGTCTCCTATGCAACCGGTATGTAAAAGCCCATCCATCTCACGTTAACTTTGCTTGCCAAAAGGTTGGTGATGGTCTCTGAAGAAGAATTGCTACAGCTATGAATTTGATAAAAATATCCTTAAGGAATTCAAAGAAACGAGGTTTGGGATAAGAATAAAAACTAATAATTTTCTTTGGCAACAAGTTGAACTTTGAATCAAAAATATAAAGAACATATATAAAACCAAATAGTTGATGCAAAAAAAAACTTGAAGAAACATATTTTCGATCCATTTGAATTCAAAGGAAAAACTGCTTTACTACTCCAGAAGTAAATGCCATGGTCAATACACACACACACACACACACACACACACATATACACACACATATATATATATATATATATATATATATATGTGTGTGTGTGTGTGTGTGTATATATATATATATGTGTGTGTATATATATATATATATATATATATATATATGTGTGTGTGTGTGTGTGTGTGTATTGACCATATATATATATATATATATATATTTATATATATGTGTGTGTGTGCGTGTGTGTGAGTGTGTGTGTGTGTTTGAGTAGGTTTTTGTGTGTGTCTGTAGGTGTATTAATTTTCATTTTTCCCCTTAGAATCTGTTCTGTGCATAACGACTTTTCACGTGGATCAGATTTCTGAAACGATCTTTCTTTCAGAAAATGATACATTATTCTATTTTGCTTCACATCGACGATATACAAAAGATCAATTTATTGTCAGAAAAAAAAAATCGAAGTATGATAGAAAAAAAACGAAATCCTCATCCGTCTTAGACGAGGCACCGATTCTTTTTATGTCGATGACGGATTTGCAAGGTTCTTTTACGTTGAATCCCTTAAGAACTTTGGCTTTGATTTTCTATTTTTTCCTGTGTTTTTTTTTTCGTGGTTTTTACGGGGATTTGATTCAGGTGTTCTGCGATATGCATTTATAGATCTGCAAGTGGGATTTTGTATGTATGCATGTACATAAATATGTTTGTATGTCTGTATGAATATCAATTCTTATCTATATCAGTTGTATATATCAACTTGCCTTTCTAAGTTTCTTTATATCTATATTTTATAGTTTATTCAAATATCATATAATCTCTTCTCCACTCTCTCCATATATATATATATATATATATATATATATATATATATATATATATATATATATATATATATATATATATATATATATATATATATATATATATATATATATATATATATATATATATATATATATATTAGAACGTTTTACAGCTTTATACGGTGAACACTCGAAAAACTCTTTATTTTGTGTCATTTCCCAATATCTGTTTGTATAATTCACGTTATTTTTCTTCAGGTTTTTTTTTGTTTTACAATTACTAACACATATACATACGCAACCAAGCATGCACACACACACACACACTCATATATATGTTGTGATCTTTCTATATCACCTAGCTGATGTTTACGTTTTTCTGTATATATGCATGCTTCTTTTCTAATATTTTTACGTGGCATCTATCCATCTATCTATCTCTCTGTCTATTTAGCTATCTATCTGCTTATTTGTTTCTGTCATATCAATTGATTTATATCAGTTCGTTTATATGTCTCTTTATATCATCTTCTGATTTCCAGTCAATCCTGTAACTACTATTTCGAATAGACAATGAGCCCAGTGATATATTCTACAATAATGTACTATGATCACTAAGATGATGACGATTGGAAGATTTTGACAGCTCACTCATAATAAAAAAAAAGGTTAAATTTAATCCCCTGAAATCCGTTGGTCATGTTGGTTATCCTTATTAATACTAACTGAAACAACGAAAATTTTTTTGATGAAGGGAGAAGAACAGAAAAGGTCTAACGATTAACACCCACAAATGGCTGGCCGCTGCAGGGTCAAACTCTGTTTCTACTACTGTTTTGACTCATTTTTAAAACCGATCATCCAGGGAAACTAACTCTTCATAGATTTAATTTCCAATATTCTGATATTACTTGCCACCTCAGATTATGATGATGATGATGTATATGAACTTGTATATATATATGTGTGTGTAAACATCAAGAGAGTGATATTTTAATTTGAGGTTGGGGCGTTTTCCGTTCTTAGAGATATTTTTCCTCCTTTCAGAATATATTTATACCTATTCACTCCTGATGAATTTGTATGACATTTTGTCGAAAAGTTGACCTTAGTCTAAGAGATCATTGATAAATTTGCTGGATGGATCCCAAATTCCATTTCCAATCAGGCGTACTGTCATAATCCAAGATAAAACAGTTCAAACTGATGGAAAATCAAATCTTCCATGGTTACATCTGTTGGATTGTACATATACTTCTACTCGTTTTTTAGTTCGTGTATGGCGTTGGTTTATGTATGCGCTCTCTGATATTTTCTTAGTTCTATTGTTTTGACGTTTCTACTTCTGTTTATTAAAACATTTGTGCTTGGATTGATTTGTCAAAGAGACGCATATTATATTCTTAGCGATGGCACTTGGAGACAATAAAAACTGAGTTGTATTTATTCTTCTGGGGTACAGGTGACACACTGGAATAATTGCTTTATTTTGTCACTAAACAAAGATGGAACGTTTTCGTTTTACAAATATATATATATATACATGTGTGTGTGTGTGTATGTTCTTTCCCATAGGCCATGAAGAAGGTGCTGTCATTGTACACTTGCAGTGAGAAGGGAGTGGCCGATCAGTTTGAAGCGTGGAAAAATTGTTTATAGATCTGTTCCGAAACCTTCCCCGGGGGAGATAATCCCTAAGTATATTTTCCGCCATTCATGCTAATAGAAACATAACATCGACAAAAACAACGCATGTTTATTCATAAACCTGGATTTGTCCGTCGGTTTGATGAGTCTAAAAAGGTGACGTGTCCGTTGGTCATGAATACGCATGGCTTAGAGGGAGCTTTATTGTGCTCAGTTCTTGTCAGGCCAGAAGAAGATGAATATAGAAACAAGAAAAATCAATTTTCGATCAATAATGCAGTGAATAGGACGAAACAGATTCTTTTCCCAATATATATATATATATATATATATATATATATATATATATATATATATATATATATATATGTATGTATTAGAATGGGGATTCATTATGAGTCATTGCTGGATAGCAGCAGCCCATAAAAGCTACTAACCTCTACCATTTTTTACTGCCAAACTTTTTTCATCTCATCCCCCAATTCTTTGTCTGATTTTTTGCTACTGCGTTTTCTGTCCGATGAGATGCAATCGATTATTTTTTAGTTCCATCCGTTGTTTTCTCTGTGTGCGCATGTGTATGTGTGTGTGAGAGAGAGAGAGAGAAAGAGAGAGAGAGACAGAGAGAGAGAGAGAGAGAGACAGAGAGAGAAACCGATCTTCGAAGCCTTGAACACTAAACACTTTGAAAAACCTTTTCAAAAACCTTTTGTGTCTCTTCAGTCACTTATTTCCCAATTTCTGTCAATTTCTGAAATTTTTGTGATTTTTTTCAGTTTTTTCCCTGTTTCACTTATACTTTGTTATCATGGTATAATGTGTAATTTTTTTCTTGTTGGGATCATCATTTGTTAGCCATGTGACTGTTTCCAGGATTTGAAAGCACAGCAGTTATAACATGACGACTTAGCAGTTTTGACCAAACACCACTTTCCTTCCAGCAATGATTTCAAAATGGTTTATGTTATACTACATATAGTTTGTTATTCTATATAAATTTATATATATACATATATGTGTGTCTGTGTGAGTGCAAGAATGTGTAAGCGAATATGAATGTATGTGTGTGTGTGTGAGTATCCAGACAGGGCTTCCCTCAATTTGAAATCCTGGATCTGCCCCTGATAGCTTATTATCATATGACATTGTAAACGCTTATTAGCTTAAAACCCAATCCTTGCCACATTTCATTATCTGTCTCAAGATATCTCTTCTTAAAGCAATATTAATGACAACTAACCAGAGATATTTATACTTTGTTCAGCTCAACTCACACATCTGAGCCTTGGGAAAGATATTATATTGTAATTGAAGATACGTCCTGGCTAAACAACGTAGCTCTCCTCTGACCAATCGATAGGAGCCAAGACGGAATATCCCTTTGTATCAACGCCTGAGGCATCGTCAAGCCGAGGGATTAAGCCGATAGATATGTGAAAAGTACAGGCTTATCAGGAATTTTATCTTAGCCTTCCCTATTTCTCGAGGCTCATCGTCAACTGAATTTTCATTAGCCATTGTCGCAAACTCTCATTTTCATTTTATTCTATCTCGTGCTGTACTTTTACCAACCAAGTTGGTAGTGGTATATGTATTCACTTGCACCTGACCGTATCTCAACACAATATCTCTAAAGATTCTCAATGAATCTCGGTTGAATTGGCAGTTGGCAACAGTATTTAAATGTGGATCCAGAAATCTGTTTTTGATCGAGAGAGATTTCTATCATCGTGTTATTTATCTCTTACCCTTGGGGTAATATACAATGTAAGTTTCCATTTTTTGATATTTCAGATATTTTTTTTCATTGCAGATTTGGGAGAATGAAGGCAGGTAATTTTATTACTGTATTTAGATGTTTTTGGATGTTTCGTCTATGTTTATACACTTTTCAATAAGTCAGGGTAGAAAAGGTAACTTCCGAATCGAAGCGGCGTTAAAGGTTCTCGCATTGTTTCTGTGAATGATACCACGCCCAATTTCCCCTTAAATAATCGCATCTTAGTGCCAGTTTTGCTTTATCGCATCTTAATCCAGTATCTATCGAATACTGACACAGAGAATATGAATATTTTGAGCTCAATATTTTCCATGAGTGTATATGTTTTCGATGTTTTCATAGATATCTTTTTGATTTGCATACAATCTTTCACGAATTGCTGTTCAGATTTTTTCTTCTCGATGATATGATCAACTGGAATTTAGGTTTCTTTTTTCTATCCTTAATCGATTCTTTTTTCAATTTTAATAATAAGCCACATACAAGATTGAAAATTATGAAAGACGAACACATTCCCCCACAAACTGTTGTTCAGATTGTTTTATGTGTTTTTGGCTCAATTATGCATGAA
The DNA here is from genome assembly GCA_963457665.1 of Thysanoteuthis rhombus. Taxonomy (NCBI): domain Eukaryota; kingdom Metazoa; phylum Mollusca; class Cephalopoda; order Oegopsida; family Thysanoteuthidae; genus Thysanoteuthis; species Thysanoteuthis major. The sequence continues at coordinate 5,281,500 of OY735213.1, forward strand.
AACACTTGGGAAGAAATTTTATCCTTGTATTTAGATATTCATTATCCTGCTTTTGTTTCAGATGCAGAAGCAGCGTCAGCACTTTAAACATCGAATAGATTAACGCATTTAGTTTTCAAAACGCTTCATTTTCAACGAACAACCGTCAAACAAATTCTGTATTGATTTTCACGAAGTTCATCAACAAGCTCTTTGATTGCTGAATTTTATTTTAAATCTATTTTCACACATTTCAAAGATAATAACTTCATAAATTGGATCTAAGAAAGGACATCCTTTGAATGTAAATGCACGTGCAAGAAAGAGAAAGTATGAAAGATAAGGAGTATCCCCAACAGCGAGGGAAGTTCGACTTGAAGGCCAGCGAAATTGGTAGGCAGAACTGAGAGCAGTAAGAACTCCTACCCAAACACAAGCTCCACTTGGAGCACATGTCCATCTTTCTCACATGCCAAGCTCTAGGTCAAATGCTCACGTGTTTGGTCAAGCAGACACGTATGTTACCATGTTTTTGTTTTATAAATATATCAATTCAAAATTAAAGACAGAATACAGACGGTAAAAAAAATGATACTATTTCTCAATTCAATATATTACAATTAATGATGAACAGTCTCGAAAAGGTTCTTGCCTCATAGCAGCTTGAGTAAAGTTCCTCAAAAGAATAGTATACCATTGTTAGAGACAAAATTTATATACTCAATATATATATATATATATATATATATAAATATATATATATATATATATATATATATATATATATATAAATATATATATATATATATATATATAATTTCTTCTCTCCCCCTCCTTTTTTAAATATAAGCTAATAAGTTAAATGGATTTAACCTGATCTATCTATCCCTATTTGTATCTATCTATCTATCTATCTATCTATCTATCTATCTATCTATCTATCTATCTATCTATCTCAGCCTGTTTGCATTTATCAATGCCTGTTCATATCTTTCTATGTAAGCCTGCTCATATGTATCCATCTCTCCCTGTTCTTATGTATGTATGTATGTATGTATGTATGTATGTATGTATCTATCTATCTATCTATCTATCTATCTATCTATCTATCTAATGATGTTCATATCAATCTATCTTGCTCTCCTCCAAGTCTTTTTTCTAAACGTATTCTCATCTCCAAACTGAAATTATTTTGCAAAGTGGGGAATACCTGTGATCCATTCCCAATTCTTCTCTCTTCTTCCACTGACCTTTCTTTTGAAATACGACCAAAACCTACCAACATACCATTTGCTCCCAACGTTCCCTACCCCTAATCCCATAAGTCGATTGTGTGACAACGCTTGAGTATTTCTTTCGCGATGCACTGATAAAGGAGCCGCTCCTTCTTTCTCAAACAACTGGGTCCCCTGTACCCACCCCCAAAACTCCGACAACTCAACTCAATATAAGATCATCACTATTTTTGAGTCCAGGAACTCTAAAAATATTTCTCATATCTAATCTATAGGAATTGCTTTTACGTCTTTTCACTTTCGTAAAGCGGGGGAACCAGTATTTCCCCATCATTCCTCCTTTCTCCCCACTTCCCACACACCCATCTCTTTATAGTACAAGCTCATACGTTGATGGTATCAGGAATAAGAATCCGACATTTCGACCTGCTAACATTTAATTTATTCCCCACGGTCCCAACTCCTTATCCCATTGACCGACCGTACGGAGACACTTGTTATCTCCCTTGAATCTCCCAATATGCACCTCATAATCTGGGATGAAATTAATAGACATCTATTCTTGTAGTATTAATCTCCATCTACTGAACGATAATGCAGAAAGCTGAATTATTCAGCTGAATAGACGTCGGGCACTTCATAGATAAAACAGAGATTTGTTTATTGGACGTTGTTATTCACGGGGCTCAGAATCTGGTTGTTCTTATCATGACGGGCAAAGCATTGTTACCGTTCTTATTACTAATACCGGAACAGTGATTTGAGCGCAGATAGGACTGGTCAAGAAAGTAGAAAGGTTTGAGTAAACAGACAAGTAACTTGAAGCGTCAAAAAGAGGTACAAGCAATACTGTTCGAATACTTTTGAAGGAATAAAACGACCCATAGAGGATTCTATTTTTTTTGTTTAATTCATGGGTGGACCCAAATTTTAAGTAGGGTTGGGAGAGGTGGATCCAGGTGGATATTGAACAGCTGGGGTCAAAATGATATTTTTTTTTTTACTAATGAATACGTAGATATAGAAAATAAATGTCAAAATACGAAACGAGTGATAATTTGAGATCTGGTATTTCTCCTTTATATTTGAGTCGTAGTTTTTTGCTCTGGAGCTGACAAAAAAGCATGTAAAAAGATTAAAAGAATTTTCCACGGAAACAATAGGAAATTAGAATAATATTAATATCAAGACGGTTAGAAGATATGTTACTTATATTAAAAAAAACAACCCCAAATACTAAAGGAATAGGGAAAAATAACCTATTTTCTTTTCTTTTTACACAACCAACTAGCAAATAACACTACGTGATTGAACATGGCTGTAGAGGCATCTTGAAGATGGTTAGAGGTTTGAAAACCATCCAATCGATTTCATTTTTCAACGGAAAGTG
>OY735213.1:5286603-5331603 GCA_963457665.1 Thysanoteuthis rhombus
TACCATTAAAACTGCCAATTAAAGAATGCGTTGCTTTGAAAGCAGAAGACATTCTCTCGGAATAGAGACAGGAAATAATTATAGTCTCAGAACATGAAGAATATTTGTGGAGACCTACGTCTGCAGTTCACCTCGTCTTGAGGGGAAAACGAAGCAGATCGAACACAACTTAGAATGAAGAGAGAAAATCTACATCATAGTGCGTTTAACAATTGAATCCTACATAACAAGAAAGAGAAAGAAAAACAACTTTTTCTTTTAAAACTGTGTATGATCAGGTTGTCTTTCAATAGGTGATATCTTAATGTATTCAATAGAATCTGCACGGTATATGAATGATAATTTTCGATTTGACGAATTCACATTAATGAATAATGTACAGATTATAATACTTTTAGTATCCGTGTGAATTAAAAGAAATGATAATCGATTACATGTCTTGTAATCATCCCTGAAAGAATTATCAATTGGAACACCTGCACTATAAGGTGGGGATGATAGTTTCAAAATTATTCAGCCAACCACCTCTCCAGTGGAACATTATACATTGAAAAACTATTTAGTCGACTATAATTACATGCATGTAAAAAAAGTGCCAAAAATAGGAGAGAGAGAGAGAGAGAGAGAGAGAGAGAGAGAGAGAGAGAGAGAGAGGGAGGGAGAGAGAGAGAAAGGGAGAGAGAGAGAAAGGGAGAGAGAGAGGGAGAGGGAGGGAGAGAGAGAGAGAGAGATTTTGACCAGGCTATACATGAATACAACAAATTGTCTCGTGGATAAATCGAAATTGAGAGGAATAGATGTCCGCTGGGAATTGCGCAAACAACTTGGGACCAATGACGCTGACTCATGGTATTAAAACAAACCAGAAGCCCCCCAAAAACAAAACAAAAAAAAGAAAGAAATCAAGACGAAACAAATGTCGAAGATAATACAATTACTGTTTTCCCCTGACCCCAAACATCTCATACACGAGTGGAAGATGGATAAAAATGGAAGAAAAAAACTAATTGCAACCATATTCCATGATTCTGTAAACCTTTCGCCACGCCATCGTTTCTCAGTTATTCTGGATTATTCTAGATATTCCTCAAGTGGGTTTTTTTCTATGGCTCATAATTAAGTCTCTATTTCATCAATGTTTAATGGGGTTTTTTTTGGGGAAAAGTGTTTTAGACTTGAAAAAAAAACCCAACATGTTCTGAGGGAAGGTGTAATCCGTGTTTGAAATTGAATAAAAGGAAGGAGACACGGGATGGCTAATGATGATTATAATGATGCTACTGGTGTGGCTCTGATGGAAATACAAAAAGGTCAGGGGAAAGTAAAAAAAAACAAATTGATTATTGAAAAAAAATATCGCTAGAAAAAAAAAATGAATGCACAGGAGTAAAAATAGTCTTAGGTACACTGCAAAGCTCTACCACAAGTAAAATGAGGAAAGACTAATAGATTCACTGAATACTTACTGAAAAACACACAAAAAGAAGACAAAAACAAACCTTCCTGCCAAGAACAGACATCCCAAGAATCAAAATCGATTATTTCCAAATCATGGACTTCCTCCAGAAATAGATTTGAAAAAAAAATGCAAAGATATTAAATATATGAATTGGAGAAAAGTACACCATTTACACACATCCACACATTTATCTACGTATGTGTGTATGTATATGTGTTTCATTTATATGCACACGCTTGGGAGTAATGAAAGTAAAAATGATTAAAAATATGTATCTTCCAATTATGTTATGATAATCAATTGGTTGACTGGGTAATTTAAGATGATATGACCAGCATTGGCTGCAGGTCACGTGACGCCTTTGAATACAACCTGATAATTATCGAACAGTTTTCCCCTTGCTTACATTATAGAAGAGAATCATGTCATGCGAATAAACAAATGTTTCTAACTTCACACCCATGTGTAAATGACATCATGCAGATCTTCATTTTTCAAGCGTCATCCAACATATATATCTATGCATATCGATATGTATATCAATACCATTTTGATCAAAGACGATAAACAGGGAATACCTTCAGTTTTTCAGTATTTTTTTCTGTTTAAAATCCAGTGTTGAAGTGCTTAATTTTGCCTTTAGTTAATTCTCCCAAAATTCGGATATACAATGTTTCTTGTTCGCTGCAGGGTATAGAGTTCATATAATGTGTATTTATACCAGATCCTTTAATTGATATAAGTTTATTCAATGACAATAATTCAGATTTAAGACCTTTAATTACAGTAAAAAATGTTAACTAATAAATCAAAACAAAACATTCTTTTGTCTATACAAATATGAGAATATGAGCGTGCTTATGTGCATAAGTGTGTGCACATGTGCATGCCTGTTTTCTTATCGTAGGACAGTTGTTAGAGAGTTTATCACATTGAAGTCTATTTTGAGCTTGATCCTCACTGGGTGACCTATACTTGTATCTTCATTCTATAGTAAACTAAGCATAGTGAATATATATGTTAGAGATTTGGATATAAGATAATTCTGTAAACATGATATAAGGCTTTGTCTTTATATTTAGTAAATTAGACCTCGTACGATATATCGAAAGCAAAACCTTAGAAAAAAAATGAATGAACAAAAAAGTTTGATGGATCACTGAGAAATTTTCTGCCGCGCATGCGTAGAATACTTGAGTGTATATTTGTGCGTTCCGGTTCCGTGGTCTGCTTTGTTTTCTCATTCATCAATCTTGCTTTTTCTGTTTCTTTTATTTATTCCCGCTTCCCCACCTTCCCTTTGTTTTGTTTGAAGATTATTCTCTTGACACAATTCAAATCATTCCTCTGGTGCAGCAATGGCCATACACTCTCAAACTTCTCCGATCAATCAAGGGTGTGTCCAGCCATTAATTTAGGGTATGCATCGCCTATCTTGTCTTCTCTCATCATTAAGAACGGACAAATCAACCAGGCCTCCACTAGCCCCCACTGGGCCCCCACCGGGTCTTTAAGCAGTTCAATGATGCTTGTCATGAGAAAGGAAGGCATTCATACAAACTCTATTTCAGACTTGACTTCCCGAATCAAGTGAAACGAGGTATCATTCCTCGAAGAGCATTAATAAACGTAAGTCTGATGCAATACCCCCCACTCCCCCAAAAAACAAAAAAAAACAAAAAAAACAAAACAAAACAAGATACTGGTTCTTGCCGTTTCGGAAAACTTTAAATGTTGTAATAAAAACATTCTTGAGCAAAATATGTCCCAAAACAGAGAATCAGTTACCGTTGATCTTTCGTTAATTGTTACCTGCATTCAAATTTTCAGTTGTTTTTGTAACACAACTTGACTTATGCCTTCAATCTACGACAGTACATTGAAAGAATGGATCAAGAAAAGAGACGCAACTTTCGATCAGTTCAGCTCACTTACTGACAGTCTGATTTAAGTTGTGATAAAAAATCAATTAGAATTAGGATTCGATTGAACATTAGAAAAAAAAGTGAATTTACAATCACTTTAGTCGTGGGCAGGTTCTATTTTTCAGTACATATAAATATATATGAATAGATATGTGTGTCTGTGTGTGAGAAAGAGAGAGAGAGAGAGAGAGAGAGAGAGAGAGAGAGAGAGAGAGTTCGTATGTCTCTTAGTTTGTGTTCATGATCGTTGCTTCTTGAAAATTCCGATATTTTAGTTGCTGTCGTTCAGCAAAAGGCGGGAAAGATAACTCATACATTGATCACCCTTTTTCCAAATGTTTTAATTGATCATCCCAATCACCACATGCCACCAACAGTCGTTAGTTTCCATATTTCAGGGAATGTAAGGTAGAATGGTATCTGAGTGGCCTGCCACACCATCTTATTATCTAGCATGGCACAGCAGGCATCCTTTCTATAATAATCTCACATCAGTCCGGTCAAAAGCAACGCAGGTTTTCTACCAGGATCTACAAGGTGGAAGACAATTGACTGTAAAATAAATTGGATCATGAAAGTACGTCACCCACGAACTTCAAACGATCCGGGAAAGACAAAGAATGAATCAGTATGAATTTCATGCTAAAATATGCAAAGATGATGCCGCAGTTGGAAAGAAAAAATATGGAAGATTGCACACTTCCAACAGACCATCGTGAGCAAAACGAAAAAAATGATACTGAAAATATCAATACATCTAAAAGCCAAAGCGTGTGTATGTATACATGTAATTTTCTTCTTTTTTTTTCAGTTATTTTCGGTAAAAACGTTATGAGACATTCACTTTTTTTTTCATTTCTTCAATTTACGAGTGGGCGTTTTTAGTAATATCAACTTGTGACACTAAATAGCAGTTACCGGGGAGAATTTTATGATTCCTGTTGAAAGTCAATTGATCGTAAATTGGAGTTTATTTCGCAAATAAAATATTTCGGATTTTTTGGGGCATTTACTACTTTCGGCAAAGTAGGATTTTTTTTTACTTTAATAAGAAGTTGTGGTCAGAGACGCAAAACTTTTTCAATTTATGACTTTTTCATAAATAATAAAGCTTGCATTCGGATATTCCATCAGTTACACACCCACGTGTACACACACAAACACACATACACACGAACAAACTCTTTCTCTCTTTCTCTCTCTCTCTCTCTCACACACACACATATTGGAGGTTGTAGCATTGTAGAGACAATTTTCTCATTTCTGACCAGCCAGAGTTCGATCTCGCGTAAATTCTAAACTTCCATATAGGTAAGCACATTCTACCTAGAAGTTACGCGCAACAAAATCCCCCATCAATCTATTTCCCATATCTGCATCAGGTTTTTGGTCAGATTAAGTTCAATGCAGCGTGCGATAATCCAATATAAACAGGTCTGGTTGGTCACTCAATAGAAACCATCACCAATGTCTTTTGCCAGAGTTCCATCTTGGGAATGACCAATCAACTATTTGGAAGAAAGAGTGATCAATGAATAATGAGTTACCCCTCTCACATTTTGGTCGTCGTCCACTAAACTAGCACGAATTCCCTACATAAACTAAGCGATCAATTTAGCACTAAATAAGATTGTAAATTGAAACCTTTTTTGGGGAAAAAATGAGGAATTGATGCTTGAAGTTTCAGCCCTCTGGATCCATTGGTATGGCTTGTACCAATTTGAAATTTGGGAAACGACAGACCCGCGAAGCAAGTTCTCTTTGGACCGGTCTGCTTTTATTTCGATTCGTTTTCAGAAATGAAAACAAAAAAGGGGCGTCAGGACGAGAGATATTTTCCAAGCGAAGAAAGCGAGCAAACGAACGAAAGAAACGAACGAAAGAAACGAACGAATCAAAGAACGAACGAACGGGCGCAACGGCCTGCTGTGGTGTAGACAATTTTAGTACCAGTTTTGGCCGACAGTTTTGCAATAAATACATCTATTTAATCCTTGTAAAAAGAATTAATGGATATATAGGATTCTCTGCTATCAGAAAATAAAACATTCCTCTAAAGACGTTCTGTGAGCTGTAACCCAGTGCTAACTATCACCGGACACTTTGAGAGGAGATGAGTGTTGCAAATTACCTCACACATTTCACTGAGATATGGAAGACACAGATATCCAATAGAACGTGAACGACCAATCAAATTCGTACAAAACCGATTTTTTCTAATCTATATTAATCGGTAGCGGTTGGTACTATTAAACAGATACCTTCTTTTATCTTTATATGGCACTTGTTATATTGCTAGTTTTGTAAGAGTGAAACAGAGAAGGAAAGAAACAAAAAACATAAGGTCAACGATACATCCACCTTTTTTACGTGCTGAAATGTACAGCCCTCTTACTCTAATCCCTTTTGTGTGACACAATGCATACATACAAAGATAGCCACACAACCAAAGTCTCTTAAAAAATTAAAGAAACCGCTTTGCTTAATAGACGCTAGAAATTCTTGTCTCAATGACATGTTTGAAAGCATAACCAAGAATGAAGAATTTTCACAGTTGTAGTCCAGTATTTGAATTTCTTTCGAATTTATTGACCAAAATGTTGCATTAGGCTGAGTATGCAACAGCGAATTGTGAAACAACCAATCATCTTCTTTCAATCCTACTGATGGATTTTATCATGCAAGGAATTCCCCCCATCTGTCATGTTGGCAGTGGTATTTTTCAAAATACCGTCTTGATTTAATTTACACACACACACACACACACGCACACACACAAACACACACAAACACACACACACACACTCATACACTCGTATATGTATATATATATATATACATATATACATATATATATATATATATGTATATGAATATATATATATATATATGTATACATATTCATATCTATATTTATATATATTAATAAACTATATCATTCTTCATATTCAACACGGAAAGATTAACTTTCGACGGAAAGGTTTTTACCTAGACCCAAAAGTCAAATTAAAATATGCATCTTTGATTGCGTACAAATATTGGTTGGAATTTGCAAGTTTTCTCTTGTTCTGCTTGAAGAATTGATATTCGTTGAAAGGGTTGAGTTCAATAAACATGGCTGTATTCTTGTTTGAAGACTTAGATGGGAATACATATATGAGACAGACTGCAGACTGATAGATAAATAGATAAATAGATAGATAGATGGATAGATAGATGGATAGATAGATGGATATGAATACATAGATAGATAAGTAGAGGTAGATAGAAAAGAAAAATTGTCACGAAACGGTTGTCTGGGTGTGAAGAGAGAAGGTGGTGCTTTTTGTCTAAATGTAAGGAAATATTTTTAGAATTTAGATTAAAGATTTATTTTAGGTTTCGTAATCGATAAATTTGATTCGTAGCCGATGCTACACAAGGTTGAAGACGTTGTCTTTGAAATAAATTAGATTATTTGAAATGAAATACGAGAAATGTACATAAAAAACTTCAGGGAAGAAAACGTCTTTTGTTTGCTTAGACTATTCTTCCTACGTATTCTTCGTCCACAACGTTTTTTGACTTACATATGTGAAAAAGTTCCATTTGTATTGGCCTGAATGTTGGTATCAGAAACATGAATGACAGATTTCAATCGAAACAAATTTGATCCATGAAATAATTTTCATATTCTGTAATGTCATGATTCTATCTTTTTGATAATTAATCAGATGAATATCATAACTTTGTTATATTCATCAGATCATTTCGCCCGAGTTGTTTTCAAGTCTTTTAAGAAATGTCAAACATTTCTTGATGAAGAATTGTCGTTATTCCACAATCTATTCAGATTGATATTAACTTCTTTATATATATATTTTTAATATCACAACGTTTTGCTTGATGTCTCCTCCCTTTCTTAATCTCATCCAAGGTCCAGAATCTCTGTGGGAGAAGCTTGAAGTTGCAGCAACGAAATTTGACAATCCCGAAAAAACTCGGTTCTGGGAAGTGAAAGGGTTGCTTGGATAAGTGTGTGAAATCCTTATAAGTAGTTCTTTGAAAGAGACTAAAGAGCTATTACATTAGTCCCCTTCTCAATTATTATTGGTAGCTAATAAGTTCAACATAGTATAGCTATGAATAATGTGGGTAATGAAAATTGGTCGGGGCTGGGGCTGAATGATCATTGTAAAGCCTTAGAGTACCATAGCGAAACCCCCATATCTCTCTCTGTTAATAACAATACCCACTTACTGAATCCAAGGAGTTGTATTTATATAACAAAGCACTTGTAAGTTAAGCTCTGTGGTTTGGGGCGTGCTGAGTAATATCTTACTTTTTAGGTCCTGACAGTGATCTGCTTCTCGTTCTCTCTTTGTTTCAGGGGCCGTCATGTAGTTTCACTTTCATTTTCACTTTCATAACCACACGTTATCTTGCAAGAGAGATAATTTCTGACATCGATTAAAACGTAATGGACACCCGATTCTGCATTCGAATAAACGTGGATACACCCATAAACTAAGCATGATTTGTTACATTCAGAAGATTGACAAGTGGAAATATAAGGACTAATGGATCAAATTATTAACAGATACTGAGCGAGAGAGAGAGAGAGAGAGAAAGAAAGAGAGAGAGAATTATCATTTTTAGATATATATGTTAGTATATATAAGAGCATAAGGAAAATATATATTTACAAACTTAGGTATGTTGATGGATAGATCGAGAGATATAAGTGATTTCATTATAAATGCAATTTATTTCGCCAAAAAAGCTAACTCAGCCCGCTTGTAAAATGACCTACATAGCTAGGACACAATCCAATCAAGTTTTAAACGACTGGAAAAATATTTCTGGACATTCATTGATTGCTTTTAATTCCTTCCAAGTCAAAAGCTGTTGTTCTTAAGTCAGGTTCGAGAAAACTTCATAAAAACGTTCTTTCATTATGGCTTTTACATTTTCGACAGGATTTTGGTAAGAGAATATCCAAGCAAGCTGCACAAACCATCCTGTTGGAAAAGAATCAAGCATTTCTAACCAAAACTCCAAACAAACATATATATATATATATATATGTATGTATGTATATATATATATATATATATATAGATATATATATATATATATACATACATATACATGCAGTAGTTTTTCTACGATCAAAATTTCATTTAACAGTATTGACATTTTTTGCCACTTTAGTTTTTCTTGTTATAAAAAGTTTTCCAATTCATCATTCTCTAATCCAACGAATTGACACACCATTTTCGATACGTGGTTGCACAAACGGTAGAAAAAAACTGAGAAAGTTTCAAAGAGATTTTCCAAAGATTATACAAAAGATACCTCTAGAGTCTTTTGCATCAACTTAGAATATATATATATATATATATATATATATATATATATATATATATATATATAGATGATTACAAATTTCGTTCTATTATACTGAAACTTTATTTAAAATGATATCCCATTATTATAAGGCGAGGCAACGTAAATAAAATTAACAACCGAAGAAAATGGGGCTGCCACGGGAATAGAATGAGCAACCGATACAGTTGATGCATCAACGTAGCTTTCAATTTACCATTGATCTAAACAGCCACTGGTAATGCAAAGGCCCAAATAAGTACTCTAACTCCGAATATAGAATTAAAAAAAATGGGACTCCAGCAGGAATCGACCCCGCAACCCATAGGGTAGTCGCGTCAACGTTGCATCGCACTAACCACTGAGCTAATGTTTGCAAGGCGTGAGATTATAAAACTTCATATCATGTACAACTGGATGTCAGAACGGAATAAATTCTGAAGATATCCTATTATTCTATACTCTATTTTCCAAGTGTACAGATTAGCTTTTATGTATTGACGCTTTTGTTGCAAAGGAAACACGTTGGAAATGCGGAAGGTAAAAGAAAATCCAGTGGAGATGGGTTTAAACCCCAAATCCAAAATCTCTGTACTATCACTGCAACAGCAGCAGCAACAGGAAAAGCTGCGTCATACCTACCATCTAGCCCTTACCATTCCTTTATCGAGTTGAAAGTCACGAAAGTGCTTTTCAATCCTTCATGACAAGCGAGCGCCAATGGAGAGTTGGACGTGCACGAACAGGCCTCTGGGATTTACTGTTGGCTCATCCGTCTTGCTCGATATACACGCTTTTACGCGTAACGTCCAGTGATAAGCTTCCATACCCATCTATATCCATGTCTTTCTTTCTTGGTTAAGTCGACAGGCATGACTTAATCCAGCAGATAGATTATTGTTTAACTGCATTCTGAAGAATGGTTGGAAATGTCGGTCATAATCAGATGGTCTTCAGAATCTAAGAATCGGACTTTCTCTTTGATAATTTGGTCTCCGACGGCAGTCAATGTGTTTGTTCTAGAATGGGAGGAAATAGAGAACATAGTGAATTCTGGTTTGAACATAGTTTCAACCTGATTATGCGACTGCCCCGATCGCGCAAGGCAATATATAAGCATCTTCAGATAGAATGAGATCCACTCAAAAAGCTATATATATATATATATATATATATGATAGGTATGATTGAACAGAGAGAGAGAGAGAGAGAGAGTGAGAGAGAGAGAGAGAGGGAGAGAGCGAGAGCGGGGGATCATACTGTCCTTCAATATCTATTTCCAACGATTCAGATATATCTCAGGAAGATGTCGGACATCAGCTTCTCCGATTCCCCAATCTTCTCTCGTTCTACACCGACCACCGCTCCCCCTCTCTTTTTCTCTGTGTATTTTTCCCCCCTCTCTCCCTCCCTTGTCTTTTGGTTCCTTTTCGTTTCGGATAACTCCCCAACCATTATATGCAATCTGGCTGCCATTGAATTCCTTTGCTTTCTGCCACTTCATCCATAAGAAATGTTCTCTTCTCTTTCATGCCTTCCTATCGTAATAAATATGCGCACACATGTATTGTATATGTTTGTGCAGTGACAGGTAATATGAAGTGGGATCTGTTGAAAATAAATATCACCACAGAACAATATCCCATGATAATTTATTACGAATTCATCTTCTAAGTTTCATTATCCGAATGTACAGATTCGTTTCCGTGACTTTTATCGACGCTTTAGTCGTAAAAGAGAAGCCCTCGAAATGCAATCGAAGCGCAAAGAGAAATCTGCGAGTTTCGAGTATAAATATCAAAGCTGAAATCTCTATGCAATCCCCATAGCAGAAAAAAAGTGCATTTCCAGTCCTTCACTGTAAAAGAGCGCGGATGGAGAGTAAGACCAACTCAAAATGGACTCTTGATTGTCCAATGGCCCGTCTGTAATAATCGGTATACACACTTCTGCATACTAACTCCTGTTTTCAGCAACGCCTATCTAAATCCTGTTTTCCCTTTGCTTTAGTGGACAGGCGTTACTTAATTCAGCAGAGAGAATTGCTTATCCTTTGAAGACAAGACAGTGTCAAGTTGCGTTTCAACCATGTCCATTTATCTTCCATTTTTGTCTTTCGTCTTTTCTCAAACGACAACCGGTAACGCAGAAAAGATGCAGCTGCTTAACCAAAGAACCAAATATTCCTATTTTTATACATTTTAGGTTGAGGTAAAACAGAAGGAGACAGATTTTTTCATAATATAATCTTATAGCATCAATATTATCTTATATCATCTTATAGATGAAGTGTATTCAAGTATAAAAGAAAGATTCCTGTTTTGATTCCTTGATTTCTTTGTGGCATCTTTCGATATTTTGTAATTTTGTGAACCATTGAGCAAATAAAGAACTCTACCCGACCATCTAATGCAGTATACAAGCTTCTACGCTCATTGGCATCCTCGTCTCTTTCCATTTGTCTAGTCGTCAGAGATGACCTAATGCAACATATACATTATTGTTTGTCTGTCTTCTGAAGAATGGTATGAAACATCAGTCATAATCAGAATGTCTCCAGAATTAAAGAATCGGGCACCGCTTTAAATTTCTTTTGATCAACATGAGACAACACCAATAAATCATAAAGTAAAGTGGACAATTCGTCCCCATGTCAATCATCTCCAAAACTTCCCATCACCATTTTTTACCTTCAAACATACCCAAACACATCATAAATTAAACATCAAGATTAATACTATCCACTAGCGCTACAAAAGGCACCAACAGTGGCAATAAAACCCATAGCCAAGATACCTAGGTCAAAATGGTAATTACTCCCAGACCACTACTAAGCATCCTTGCAGGAGCGACCCCTATATGGATTTCCAACCCCTTTGACAAAATGAATATCCCCACACCACCCACTATCATTCTCACAACATTCTCACCAAATTCCCAATAGATAGACCCCCAAAAACACAGACAATCATTAGCCTGATGAGGCTGAAAGAGGGCTGAAAAATGAGCTAGTTTGTGTAGCGAATCCACAACCTATTACTAATTTCCAGCTCTAATCTAAAACAACTCAAATCTATGAGTAAAATGTTGTATCTATCGAGCACTCTATGAAATAAATCCATTACATTTCAGAAGTGGCTTATATCATTGATATGTTATTATATTATGTTATACTGCTAGCCTGATTTGTACCACATATACTGTATATATATATATATATATATATATATATATACACACACATACACATATATATATATATATATATATATATATATATATATATATATATATATATATATATATAAATATTAATTGTACATTCCAATAGAGACGAATAAATATAAATACTAAGCTTAACCAAGTCTGACACAAGGTCAAAATAGTTGGCCAATCAAAAGAAATGAAGCATAATTTCAATATTTCATATTATATACGACGTATTTTAAATAACTCTCTCTTCGTCAAATATCTTTATAATACTGTCATGCAAGAAGAGAATGACAAATAGATTTAAGATTTTACAGATAAGTGTGTTATAATCATATTCTTTACTTGGATAATGCTAAAAGAGGCTTTGTTGGTGAACAGGTTCAATATATTAAGTGATGTATTCTCTGTATGATGTGTGCGATTTTGAACTAAAAAGTCAAGATGTACAAGACATTTATGCCGCAGCGGGTAAAAGTTGTTAAGACTGATACAAATCCTTGCCTTTACGATAAAGGAGACTTTTGATGTTTATAGAAACAATTGAAAAAAGCGGTTTCAACGTCTGACATTAACTAGAAAATTAGCCAAGTTGATTTTTAATATTTTTACAAAGAACAGGAATAAAAGATTCGTGATATTTGAATGATTCTAGCTCGAAGATGAAAAAGAACATAGAATGAATTGATATTTGATGAAGAATTGCGTGTCAGACAGAATCAGTCTGAGAATGGTCTGTCATTTAAATAGAGATTATAGTCGGTTATTTTTGTTGCTTCTTTTGTAAATTTTTTTCCAAAGAATTCAATTATTTTGTAAATGAATCGATGGTTCAAGTCTTTGTTCACAGTAGCAGAATCATTCCGATATGATATTTACGAACTTATAGAAATCATTACATTTTGTTTCGGTAATTGATAAACAGACTTTTACATACTTAGTGAGCTCAACTACAATGAAACAGATATTAATATACCAGTTTATTAGACTCATTATACACTAATTCACCTGTGCCGTGAATATGATATCATAAATACATGGAAATGTACATTGAATTTATAAACATAGATAACAGGCATTTGCATTGCAGTGAACTTGAAGAATCTATGGACTAACAATATTTTGATTTTCATTTCTAATACTTTTAGAACATGAATTAGAATGAATTTGATTTTACTGTATTAGTTGCTCGAATGGAATTCTATTTTACTACGTCAGTTGCATCTCTTAGCATGAGAGAAGACATTTCCAATTATTTTATGTGTGGGTATAATTTCTTTCAGGAAGTCTGTTTTGCGTGGAGATCAAGTCATGACGTCATGTGTGCGTTCTATCATTCTGTATTTTCAATAATAATTCTTTGGAACTTCGTCCGGGGTTGGAATTCATGAATTGCAAACATTTTTAGAGGCTGCCATTCTAAAATGCATGCTCTGTAATATTCCTTGCACTAACGATTTACTCACTGCTTTCCATCGATATTTATCTCTCTCCCCCCCATATATATATATATATATATATATATATATATTCATATGCATATACATATATACATATATATATATATATATATATATATATATATATATATATATATATATATATATATATATATATATATATATATGTGTGTGTGTGTGTGTATATATATAAATGCATGCAGGGACATATATTCCTCTCTTTTGCTTTCTCCCATCGATCCTCCCCCTAATTATGGACTTATCTATATTATTTCTATTTTGTTGTCGTTAAGGTTTATAGTTTTGATATCCAGCTTGGTGAGCGCTAATTGTATTTGGCTGTCGATAACGTCGTTAGGGAAACCATCGTTTACTGGTATTTGCTGTACATCGTTAAGTTTTTTGTAGAATAAATTACGAGAAGACGAGATTAAATTTGCTCTGTTAATTCAGTTTTTGATGAATGCCATTTTATATCTTTGTTGACATTCAATATCTTAGTTGAGGTGGCAAGAGTTTTTACTTTTTCTTTGTATACTGAAGAAGATAAGGCTTGGTTATTGGAATTGGTAAGAACGTCGCGATTCTATTATAGATTGTACATCATAAATGAATAATTTTTTGAAATAAAAAGGACGACTCAGCCATAGGAAATATCATGGAATAATACACTTCTCACGTTGAAAAGGACAGACGAATGAAATTGGTACTTCATTATAAAATGATTTGAGACGCCAAACTTGAATATCACCAACAGCTTCTATCGTGAGAAGTCCCGAATCAGACAAATTAATATCATAGATGCAGTTGCCTTTCTGTGGAATTATGTTCCCTATCATAAACATCAATCATGTATATATACATGGCATATTAGAAAAGCATTACCCCAATGCTCGACCTACCACCCTCTAGTGTAATAAAACACAAATATAAAAGTTCAAAACCATTAAACGACGATATTCCCATTCGTGAAATACTGATAAAATTGCTGATAGTACCCGAAAAAATATGAAATCAACTCCACTAATACTTTGCAAATAGTAGAAGCACCAAAGATAAAGACAAGACGACCTACACTCCGTAATATACTCAAAAGTCAAGGTACCGGTATATTAGATGCATTTGATTTTAAATATATGCTTGATTTATAATGGATTTGATCGTCAAATTGAAAAAAATAAATAAATAAAACATCGAGATGACTTTTTTCAACCGTAACGACAACGAGAACAATTGTCATCAAGAAAAGGAGTGTGACATTCACATTTCCCTTCCGTAATTTGAACTCATGGCCAACTGATTGCCAGGATGCTGTGTAGAGTTAAATTGAGAAGTCTTGGACATTAACGAAAAATCATCATGTACATATGCACAAACTCATTTAATCTTTATAAATGAATATATTTATGCAATATATATATATATATATATATATATATATATATATATATATATATATATATATATATATATATATATATATATATATATATATATATATAATAATTTATGCTCCTCTATTCAGGTTTGACCACTCTTTAAGTGAAGTAACTCATCCACTTTAAGCTTATGCAATGCTCTTGCATGGGAATGGAGCACTCTGCTGGATGAGGGATTTTTGTGTAAATAAATATATCGCTTTTATTTAGCCTTCCTGACTGTCCGGTTCCGTAGTCCAGAGGTAGGATATCAGCCTGCAGGTCTGAAGTGAAGGTTTCAATTTTTTGATAATCGATTGATTTATTACATACATCCGATAATTCAAAAATAAAAACCTGAAAGAAAGAGAGAGTCGATACACAATCAAATGAAATCACTGGAAAGTCAATAGCAACGAAAGAAAAAATATACAGGATGTAGCATTTACAACCGCTGAATCTAACAAGGAAAATTAAAAAGTGGTCACATTATTACATAAGAGGAAGATACTACCATGATCGTAACAAATACAACCCAACCCTGAAAATGGCAGACAGTACTGACGGAAGACTGAGAGAATGGTAAGAAGAGGGTCTATCATCAACAACAGAGTGAGCAAGAAAGATTAAAAGCAGAAAGAATGAAAGAAGAATCAATCGAAGAGAGAATGAAAAAAAAAGGAAAGAAAACCAGTTACATAACTTTCTTCCTGTAAAGATGGCGGCAAAGTGCAAACGAACGGAGACGAAAAGAAAAGTAATTTTGAACCAAATAAATGCAGACAGCCTTCCTTTGCAGTCGACCATCCCTGCACAAAACTCTTTCTTTTCTTCCCACTTAAGCCTCAAGCCTTCACCCAGCAATCACCAAACCTGAGGAACACCAGCCATAATTTCCTGTTTCCACCTTGATTCCATACACGCGAACATCAACCTTTAATCAACACCATATCGTAATTGAACTGGTCCTGAAATTATCTCCGTTTTCATACGATGGATACTTTTAACGGATCTAATTTCATCTCTTTCCTTTTTTTCGAAGTCTTCTCAATCGTCATTTTTGATTGTAGGATTCTCATTTCCAACATGTTGTTTTCCTAAGTTGTCCAATAGATGCAAAACTCGTCTCTATTTCCAGATGCTATGAATAGGTATTTGGGAAATACATTTGACGCTTCTAATGTAATTATTTACATCTTTACAGCAAGGTTAAATGTTGGTCATCGGATAGAATCAAATTGCAGCAAATCTCTTCAGAACAATCACAGCCTTCATTCACAAATTTTTTGTACAACTAAACTCATTATTTTTCATACATTTTTTGCTCAAGACGGTGTTCCTGCCGATTAGTTTTACGGCCTTCCGGTAGATGATGACTTGTCTTTGTTTTCCGGTTTTGAATAGGTTTTAGAAAATAATTTTGACGTCTCTGATATAATTATTTGGAGGATGCAAAATGCTGGAGCAGTTACATGCATGGAAAACCAAATCGGTTGACTGAGTACTGGCTGCGGTTGTCTGCGTTCACTTATCACTAATGCCCTAAGTAGAGGAATGATTCTACATTTCCCGAGAGCCATGGGTAGATAGCTGAACAGTTGGTGCTCTTTGGGGCAGTCTCTCTAGGAGAAGGTTACTCTGACCTAATATTCTGAGGTCGATTTAGTTGGCCTCAGGCCAGGGTAAAGTGGGAGGATTGAACGTGAGGCTAGCAACACTATCAAGGGGAAATAAAAAAAACTACTGACAACTTGAACTCCAGAAGACTGAGTGAGGCATAATGCTTCAGAAGAAGCGGGAGGGAATAAACAATGATATGAATATCCTCATTTTTATAGCAGGGTTATATGGTTGTCATTGTAATTGAGTGACCGCAATCCCTCCCCTAGAAAAAACAAAACTCTTCTAGGAGAATTTCAGATTTTCTGTTCGTTGTAAGGGACGTCTCATTATAACATCAACATTTTCCAGCAGGATGCTTTGCTCTACAATGTACGCACTGATCTTCATGAAATCCAACGATGCAGATAAAAGTACACCTGGTTTTCTTGATTCTCCCTTATGTTTATGAAGCGAGCTGTGAATACATCACAAATTGTTTGCAAACAATAATAAATTAAAGAACCAAAAAATAAAAATGAGAATTTGATTTAGAAAGAAAAAAAAGGAAGAACAAGTGGATGAATGAAAGGAGAAAAAGGAAGAATAATCAGAAAAAATGTTAATGTAAGAATAGGCAAAAATGGAAATAAAAAGAAAGAAGAAAGAATGAAGAAAGAAAGAATGGAAAGGAAAGACATTAAAGAGGAAATAACTAAAAGAAGAAAGAGATATCAATTAAAAGGAAATAGAGTGGAGACAGACAAGTACGTTTTATAGACAACTGGAAAAAGAAACAAACAAAAGATCAATATATAAAACAAAAACAAAAAAGAAAGAATAAAAAAACCCTAATAGTAACCATCCCATAGATTCCTTGGAGAAAAAAACATGATGGCCAATTTTAATGAAAGCAAATAAAGCCATAATTCCACCACATCCCCTACAAACTTTGATCGTCCATCGATGCGTGGTGAGTGCAGTGGTACGAGTCGAATTGCATCAGTGGTCAGTGAGGCGTAATAGCCAGGAAAAATGGCCAGAAAAAAAAAATAGATAAATATGTGGTCTAAAATTTATTTGTCTGCCTGTTTGTCCAGACATCCCAAAAGGTTCCTAATAGATTCCAATGGCATTCTCAGGGCCATGCATGTGGGAACAAGTGATAACATTTTGTGATGGATCAATAGATTCTTTACAATTACCTCCCTTTTATTGCAGCTGTATGCCGACTGATTAATAATAGTCAGAGAAAAATATGAAGTAAACAAATGTGTGGTCTGAAATTTGTCT
The DNA here is from genome assembly GCA_963457665.1 of Thysanoteuthis rhombus. NCBI lineage: Eukaryota > Metazoa > Mollusca > Cephalopoda > Oegopsida > Thysanoteuthidae > Thysanoteuthis > Thysanoteuthis major. The sequence goes on from OY735213.1 coordinate 5,304,335, forward strand.
GTCCGTTTGTGACAACCCCAAAAGTATTAAATGAATTCTAACGGCATTCGAAGAAAAAATGGGCCATGGGCGTGGAAAGAAGTGATCACATTTTAGGGTGGATCCTTGTATTTCTCACGATTACCTCCCTGGAATTGAAGGTATATGCTCACACACTATCCTAAAAAGCTTTCAATTACCGTAAGTGAAATTTTCTGGACGAGTAAATGGGTTACGAGAGAATTTTCCAAATATTTGGACGCCTCCAAGAATTTTCTTTGATTGCATGTTTTATTTTTGTCATTTTCAAATGTGCTAACATATAAACCGGCAGTAGCCATCATTGATAGACAATCTGACAACTATTTTGTGAAATAAATGCATGTATTTGGTGTCGCTCAAGTGTTGAAGTTGGAGAAAAAAAGAATTGAGTCAATGTAATTCCGACACAAAATATAGAGACGTATTTTTTGAGTTCACATACGATATTTTCTCAAATTTCTATTGCTTATTTTCTTAACGCTCCAATGAACTCTTCTTCAAACTTACATAACATTTATAACGAACCAATAAATATTTCAATAAAATAAATGTCAGAGATTAGAGACATGTCTCGTTTATTATCAATGTATAATATACTTCCTTGATTTCACACACACACACACACACACGTATGAATAAATATATTTATGGATAATTCAAATGCTTCTAGGTGTATGAGATGCCTTTGTTTCAATTTTAAGTGAAATTTTGGAAATGAAGTTATTCATACTTCCCTTATTTGATCTTCACCAAAAAGAACCAGCGCATCTATGGCCTGACGTTTGTTTTCCATTCACTAATGTTCATCAAGACATTACAAAAAATTTCAATATAAAGAATGGTAGTGTGCATGAAAAGTTAAAATAACAGTTTGATTGAATTTGGGAATAGATTCAGGAATATTTCTCGATTGTGAGATATCATACATACATCAAAACAATAATCTGAATATAGAAAAAGTGAGACTCAGTTACATGTTACAGACATGTTACATAGCTATTTATAAACTGATTTCAATTTGGTGTTCGGCTAGCGTTTGGTATAAGCATAGGTAGGCTCTCTGTGAATTCCTTCAATTTTTCATGGTTGTCTGTATGCTTACTTGACTTTTTTTTTGTAGCGCGTTGTGGGTGCCTGACTGTGACTTAATGCTTAGCAAAATGATCACTAAGAAAAAATTTCTACTGTGCGTTCAATCTGCACTGGGGCCATCTAACCTATGGCGTCAAGCTTTGAAAATATCGCGGGTGCCTTGCTGTGAGCTAATGGTTTGCGAACATGTCTAACAGACTATTACTAATGAGTTGTTTAGATAAATATATATAGATAGATAGATCAAAATAGATTGAACTAGGTAGATAGATAAATCGTTTTCCCTTCCCACTCTTGTCTCTATATTGTTTCTGTAATCATCCATTACCTGAAGTACATGAAAAAGCTTTTTCTTTTGAGATAATTGTTTAAAAACACATCAGAATTCCTTTTGAATGAAATCCATTAATGGAATTCGAGTGCGTGCTTTTTTTCTTAAAATTAATGATTCATTCAAATTGATTTCGCATAAAATTAACAGTATGCATAAGTCCCTCTTATTTATATACTCTACAGTCCAATACCACTTAAGCTATTTCAGTTGGATCAAAAACATTTATTGATATAAAGTGTTGTTAGTGTGTGAAGATCTGCACAATTTTAATCATCATCATAACAGACTTTAAATCTATATCTATGATTTTAGTCATTTGATCAAACAATGCAGGCGGAAAGTTAATCGGAGAAAGAAAAAAAACGATGAATCCTGCGTGAAATAGATAAAACTAGTGTGCATATATATACTAACAGTAACCTTTATCTGAAAACTGAAAAATCAGGTATTATATAGCTATGATGAAGGAGAGATAACCATGTTTCAATTTTCTGTATTTCAGATCATTGTTTGTTTTTTTTTATAAATACACGAAAAGTATCTCTATTTAGATCCCTGATAAGATAAACATCACAAATTCGTTCCATCTTGTGGAGGCTCAACAACGTCATCATATGTCCCCAAAGGAGTACTTGGACAATTCCTATCTATGATATATTGTAATGAGCCTCAATATTTTAGAAATATTTCTTGGAAGCTAAGGTCCTGGACACCAAATCAATTTTCTTTGTGAAATTGGAAAAATTCAAACGTTTCTGACTTTTGTTTGACAAAATCTTTCTTCCAAATCAATTCATGGCATAATTTTTCATTAATTTTTTTCTCGCTGATTTCTATCCGTATGAAACTAACTTTAAATTACAACCATTAACCTAAAAACAACAATCGGAACATTAGCGTAATACAACAGCCTGTGTGTCATCTGGTATTGTGCCTTATTACGCTGAGCTTAATAGATATTTCAAGGGAGTCTCTCCGTGGGCTAATGGTTAGATTGGTTGCCTGTAATTATTGTAAACTATTGTAGTGAGTTTCACCCTTACTAGATGCTCTTCTTAGTTTTATACATGACAGTATATATATATATATATATATATATATATATATATATATGTGTGTGTGTGCGTGTGTGTGTGTGTGGAACTCGTGGATAAATTTTCTTTGTTTTCTAACAGCTCTTCGTTAATCGTCGATAGTAATCTAGATACGAAACTCCATGAATACCTTTTCAATATATATTGCGAGTGTCAAATTTACATTGTATATAAAACTCTAGAAATGCCTTTTTTACATATATGATAATGGTTGAATAAACTTTAGATATAGGAGCTTACAAATGACTTTCAATTTAGATTCGAACAAAGTTAAAGATAAGATAATTCTAAATTTTTTAGCCTACAATATTTGAATGGTTCCTCTACACTTCGATCTGCCGTAGAGACTGGTTCTAGCAAATTTGTTTTTCATCATCGGTCTTTTATCGTCCATCGCAAGACATAGATCTTCCCCAGGATTCGCCATATCTCTCTATCGGGGGCATTGCAGACCCAATCCTTTCTGAATTTGTCTAGTTCGTCTCTCCATCTCAGATTCTGCCGGCCTCGGTTGTGCATGAAATTACCGTTAGTTGTCCATGTTGTGAGTCATATTGTTGTGAGTCATATTGTCCATCAGCTGTGTGTTATTCTTGGAAAATAACCAGCCAATTGATATTTGAGCTTTTTTTAAAAATTTTATGATGTCTAAAAATTCTATTTTCTCTCTGATATACAGTGCTGTCATGTGATCTTTCCATATGGATTCGAGCATGATTCATCCATGTATGGTTCTCAGTTTGCCAGTCATTCTCTTGGTTAGGTTCCATGTTTCTGCTCTATGGGTGACTATAGGGAGGATGCATTTCTTGTATACATGTCATATCAGGATTGATGGAATCTTCTTGTTTTTGAAGGGCTTGCCATCTTTGATTTTTTTCTGCTTTATTTCTTCTTCTTTTGAAGGTTTCATGCGGATTCGTTGTCGCGAGTAGATGTAGTGGTCTACTTTTTCCAGTTCTGAGTCTTCAATTTTGATCCTTGTGTTCTTATTTCCGAGCTGATTGTTGCACATGACTTTCGTTTTGCCGAAGCTTTTGCATGGGCAGACTTTCTTGTTTTCTTCATTTGGCTTATCTTGCTTTAGTAGGAGATCGAGTAAGGGCAATGTCGTCTGCAAATCTGAGGTTGCTCAAATATTCGCCATCTATTTTGATTCCTTTATCAGGCTTTACTATTTACCGTTGCAGAGAAACAAGCATTTGTACCTACGAGGGTTCCATGTGTACTCTTGCATAGAAACATACATTTGTACTTGGATATCAATAAGCAGCTTAATGGGAAAACATTACAAGCAAAGTTCTCTTGAAGACATGTATTTCTCTCTTTCACTTTTTGTCAGCAATTTTTATCCTAATGGTTGACTTGTTACGCATATTTATTCGTTCTTTGAGAAAGTATTTCTGTAAGTTTATTCTGCATGACGATCGGATTCCGCTTGACGTCATGAGCAAGTCTCATTATTCTTTATTCTGACACAAAATTTTGTGGAACCTCCGCCGGGGAGAAATTTATGAATTGCTTACATTCTCTCCGAGGCTACGGTTCTGAAATATATTCTTGCTAACATTCCTTATACTAAAGATTTGCTAACTGCTTTTCCTGTCGATATTTTTGTCTCTACCATCTTTTGTCCCCCCATTCTCTCTCTCTCTCTCTCTCTCTCTATATATATATATATATATATGTTTATATATAATTTGAACTATAGGAAGTGAGACAGACTAAGGATTGAGAGTGTATGAAAACTAAGTTCATTCATTTGTGAAGGTTTTCAAGAATGGTCTAGACATGTTTTGGGATATATATATATATATATATATATATATATATATATATATATATATATATATACGTGTGTGCGTGTGTATATGAATATATGTGTGATTGAATAACCTGTAAATGTTTGCTTTTCTTTTTCAAGAATATTCATGAAATAAATCGGAAAATGCAGTAACAAAAATCTCAAAATATTCTCTTATTTCGATCTAAAATTTTTCCCAGAATTCAAAATGGAGCTTTGGTGTCGTCGAATCGGACAATACTTGGGTGAGTCACGATATTAAGTATAATCTTGTAGATCTTTCAGAAAATGATTTTTCGGTATCAGTTAAACTACCTGGATGACGTAATAAACTCCCCGGCGGAGGTTCCACAAAATTTTGTGTCAGAATAAAGAATAATGAGACTTGCTCATGACGTCAAGCGGAATCCGATCGTCATGCAGAATAAACTTACAGAAATACTTTCTCAAAGAACGAATAAATATGCGTAACAAGTCAACCATTAGGATAAAAATTGCTGACAAAAAGTGAAAGAGAGAAATACATGTCTTGACTAACAAACTCAATTTAAGCGAAGCAAAAAGAAAAAAAACAATTTCGCCGAAGCGGAACAAATGGAAAGAACAGTTCTAGAAGAAACCAAATCAACGGCCAAATCTTCTGCTTTCTGTTCTCATCTAGATCCAGGCTTGGATTTTGTGATCATTTTTGTATTTAAAACTGGCTGGATATTTTATGATTTTCATTTTTGGGGGACAAATTCTGGTTTGTGCACGATTTCTAAAATACCCAGTGGATCGTCTTCCTCACATAAACATGCCTAAATCTTTTCCTGAGTCTCGCTTTATTCGGATATTCGGGATGTTCCCCAGTTTCCGGACATTTGTTTGATGCCCCCTGTGTCACTTTTCAGCGAAAATACGACAGTGTGCCTTGCAAATGTGCATGTTCTGACGGGACTAGACTTCATGGTCTGGAGAAACCAGTGATAATTATCATATGGAATAATTTTGCGTCCATTGGATTCGAAATTATTCGGTTATTTCTTTTCAGTATAGAGATCCTAAATATAAGTACAGATATTTCCAAAGAGGAGAGATCACAAGTGATAATCAATGGAATCTATGGGGAAATATCTATCATCCATAATTTGTAATCAATTTTTATAAGATTTCTCGAAATTCCCATGAGAGTTCACCTCGACACTGCACTGCCTTGTGAACTGACTAATTCATTTAGCGATTGTAAGCTTTGTATAAAGTCCGGTTGTCGAATAATCGCGGTGCACGCACTCAAATCGAAGGAGGAGAAGTTGTCCCAGAACCTTCTATTTCTATTGACCTTCCTTCTCGATTTGAAGAGCTGACCGATTGACCAGAACGGACGGAAACAAACCAGCGTCGTATATCAGGCTTGTTTGGAATTTCCGAAATTAGATGAAACACCTACGACTGAAAATGTACTGAAATAACATGAAACACCTTAGAGTAAAAATCTGCTGAAATAACATGAAACACAGTTAAAATGTACCATTTGGCGGTTCCCCAACTACATAAATTATTCTTTCTTTGAGTTCTTTCACCGTTCAAATCACTCATCCAACACTGAATTTATTAACAAGTAAGCGGAGTACAGTGTCGTTTACAATATTTATGAAATATTCCCTTTGTTCTTGGCCGTTCTGTTTTTATATTTTCTGTTCCAACTCTTTATAAAAGGAAGTCAAGAACATACTTCTATCTAATTATGATATTTCAAAGAATGACTAGGTTTTTCGCTCCTGAATCAAAAGTTATCAAAAGAATCAGACTTTGAATGAATTGTTATCAGAACATTTGTTTTTGCTTACATTCAAAACAAAATAAGACAGAGATAGTTTTTTGATCGTTTTGATTGACTGATGATGATAATTTCGCTTGAAAAAGATACACCATTGAATGTATATGTATGTATATATATATATATATATATATATATATATATATATATATATATGTACATATACATATATATATATATATATATATATATATATATATGTGTGTGTGTGTGGGTGTCTGAGGCTATATGTGCGCAAGCACGCTCGTGTGTGTGTTAATGAGTTGGTGTATGTTTGTTTTTGAATTCGTTGTATTATATACACAAATCCTAAATAACAGGGGCGGCGGCAAAAGAATCGAAATATCATTTAGATTCAAATACGCAAGTTTGCATTTATATGTTGTGCAAGAACAAATAAAAAAAATGGAATCATCAAGAGGAAATTTTATTTCCTCGCATTATATAGGAACGAATTCGCCCCAACCCCAATCACATACACACACATATGTATTCATATATGTGCGTGTATGTGTACGTGTGTTAATATACGGATAATCAGATATATATAGAGAGAGAGGGATAGGGATTTCGATTAAGATATACAAGCACATACAGGAAAAGCTTGGGGTTTCAATGAGTGTAGGGTTTGATGTAGTAGGATTTAAGGTATTAATTTACAATTCAAAGTAACTAAATTCAAGCTGAAAACAAAAACACAATATTGTAATTAGACATTGAACGGTGCAGATCATTTTGAAACGATTCAGTTACACTAATACATGTATTCCCACATATATATAAATAGTGTTAAAATGATACATACATACACACACACACACACACACACACACACACATACATATATATATATATATATATATATATATATATATATATATATATATATATATATATATATATATAACTATGCCTTTTTATGGGAGCCAGCCATATTTTGGCGAGGAAAGGCATCAAAATATTCTTACAGAGGAATGAAAAAATTGAGGTACAACACCTATCTCTTGATTTTTCTCTTTTCCTTCTAATCGTCATTTTCATCAGCATATATATATATATATATATATATATATATATATATATATATATATATATATATGAATTATAAATTGCATCACATAATATAAAAACATATCTAAGATAATTCCCTTTACTTGGTTAATACATCACTCAATTTAGACAACATAAACAGGATAAATAAGAGAATAAAATGGAGCTGCTGCAGGAATCAAAACTGTCACCAATATGGTAGCCACTTCAACGAAGCAATGCTCTTACCACTGAACTATTCAGCCCCAGGTAATGCAGAGTGCAAATAAACACTTTCAAATAAGTTTCAGTACAATACAACGCAAACTCATGATTCATTCTATCGGACCAAATATCTCAACTTCTTTCAAGCTCAATATCTATGGATTTGTACAAATATTTCTAACAATTGATACAAATTGTATTTTTGCTTTCCTTATTGAGAAAATGGTTTAACTTGATGTAACAAAAACCACCATCGTCATGAAACGAAGTTTTCATAACATAGATAAATATGTATTCTGTTGGAAATAACAATTAGAAGGTGAAGAGAAACATTCAAGAGGATGATCTTTATTAATCCGTAAGCATGTTTTGTTGCATTTCGACGGATACCAGCCATTCATTTGTCACTTTCATCAACCATATGTCAGATCACTTCCACATAAGTATGTATGTATCTATGTCAGACCATACATATATATATATATATATATATATATATATATATATATATATATTAATGTCCCTTCATATCTTATGTATCTAAGGAGTAGACCCACTTTCTTAGAGACGTATAATGTGTTCTACCTATTGCCCTCGAGGTGTTTTTACTTCAACCGACAAAAACCGTGCCAAAGCAGAAATAGAGGAACATTTCCAATCAGCCAGTGCTCCCTTGAGAACACAAAAACGAGGGTGGGGAGAAGCAGTGTTCATCAGATAGGCAAAATCTTTTTTTAGTCAGAATGCTCAACTTAAGTTGGCTGGAGTGTCCGTTGTTTAAAACAAAAGACTAGAAAACAGTTTGAATTGATTGAGCGGACTTGTCGACGGCGTAGGAACGGAGGCATCCTCGTTCCCTAGAGTAATAGTTTCAAGTGATGTAGGCATTGCTGGGGTGGGAGACAGGGTTGTGGCCCCATAAGTAATTCGATTATCTTATTCGGTTTGAAGTAATTTGATCTGGTTATAACAGAGATTTTGATCATGGTGTATGTGGGTGTTGTCAGATATTCACATAACGCCTGTCGTAGTGATTGGTTTTTCTTCTTTTATTAATTCAACATAGTTTTCCAGGGAAACTCACGCACGTTTTGTTACCAGCGCATCGTAGGAAATAATGTGCACACAAAATGCTATTAATGTAAAATGATGAAGAAATGAATGAGTAGAATGAGTTTCGATTCAAGCGTTTTCGGTAGCTTCAATAAAAAGAATCTGTGAATTGATGTATGTTATTGTTATTGATCAAATTCGACACTGTATCCTAAAAACATTAGACTTACTTATCATTGTTTTATTCAATGTAGAACACATTTAGTAAAGTTGTACAAATTATAGGATAAAATCTTCAAAAATGTAATCCTACTTGTATTATATTAAATTATGCAGACACAGTGATGTTTAGCCATTATTGCGTTGTTGCCAAAATTACTTTGAAGCGATTTCAAATTTACATTTGCGCAGGAATTCAGGATAGACATATTTCTGATTCAGGGAAAAGATACCAAGGTATGAGATTTTTTGAACGCGTTTAGTAATAAAGATTAGAGTGACCATCGCCCGCTGTCCACTCGGTACCTTGCGCACTGACCAGAAAAAAATAGAGGGAACATAGGGAAGAAAACTTTCCAGAACTGTCCCAGCTATTCCAGCTGAATTTTTAAAAATGAAAAATAGATTTTCTTTTTGTTGATATTCAACTTGGTCTTCTGAGATAAACTAGGACGCCTATACCTGCATGAAGCTTAAGATTGAAATTAAATGTTTTCCTGTAAATTGAAGATAGTTTTCTGTTTTTTTAGTGAGTTGCAGTTTGACCAAATGGATAACATGAAGAGCAATGGACTCAGCGTGCCCTGTGCGAATTCTGGCTGGGGTAGATTGTGTCCATCTCGTACTATTGTCCTTGCGAAAGGCGTGAATCTATCCCTCCCTTCAATATCTAAAATAGCACAAGGTGGTGTGAGTGATAATTACACGAATGTTTCTCGCCCCTCAGAATAATATATTACAAACGGATACCGAGATAGAGAAATATGTCCAGATTGGATCAGTTACAAGACAAAATCATGGATAAATTGTCATGCTATATCCTTCGTTATTTTGTCAACAGGAATATTCGACTTGAAGTTGAATTTAGTAAATGAGAATGTACTGTCTGCCCTCTAATCGGGATGAGCCTGTCTTTCTTGAAAACCCAGTTGCAAACAGTGTTAAATATGAATATATATATATATATATATATATATATGTGTGTGTGTGTGTGTGTGTGTGTGTGTGTGTGTTGTGTCATCCACGGACAGCTGTTTCGATTTAAGCGATGTACTTATTTACGGATAAATTCCCAATTCACCTGAGTGCTCTCTCTCTCTCTCTCTCTCTCTCTCTATATATATATATATATATATATATGGAGAGAGAGAGAGAGAGAGAGAGAAAGAAAGAGACAGAGTTAGTCTCGAAAGCTTTACTGCTTTAAACAGTAAAAAAAAAAACTTTTTCAGTAGGTTATTTGTGTCCCTCCAGTCGCCCATTTCCAAAAATCTGTCAATGCAATTCATGCAATCTTCCAAAGGGTTTTCACCCTGTTTCCCCTATACTCCGTTATTCTGATACAATCTATATACCGTCTCTTGCTGGTATCATCAGTTGTTAACCATACAACTGTTTTGAGGGATTTTATGATTTTTTTCTTTAACGGGCATAGAATTATTTACTACTCATATATAGTGTTATACTAGTCAAAGATTCGGTCAGTATGACATTTGTGGACTCAGTGTGGACGGTATTTGAGGGTTTTATGAGTAGAACTCCAAAGCCAATATCTTATTCAACTTCCAGTCATCGACTTATTGATATGTATTCAAATGCAAAAACACACATGAATGCATACATACACACACAAAAAAATACACGCACACATGTTAACGCAAACGCATGCATACGCAGATATAAATAGATAAACAAGCATACACACGTACACATATACCGATATACAAAGGGTCACACAAATAACAGGGACAGAGAAACGGTGTCATGACTATTTGCAATGAATTCGTACCTCACCGGTAAATGTGTGTGTGTGTGTGTGTGTGTATATATATATATATATATATATATATATATATACATGTATATATATATATATATATATATATATATATATATATATATATATATATATATATATATATATATGCACATTATCTAGCAGTTTGTTTTGCATATTTCTCTTACTCTTCCTACCTCCCGTATTTACTCCCGTGTCTCTCTCTCTCTCTCTCTCTCTATCTATCCACCTATCAACCCCTCTCTTTCTCTCACACACCATGTCCTCATGAACAGCTCTTTAAAAATCTAAAATTAACCATATGATAAGATATTTTTAGTTATATACGAATGTAATTACATCCATGCAAGGCCCAATGACGATCTCTGAATCTCTGCCAGTGTTTTTACCTTTCTGGCTCTCCATTAAAAGACATTGTTCTTCTCTGCTTTCTTACAATTCTATGCCATTTGCAGCTAAGTGCATCTCTCTGGCTCTGGTCTAATTCACGTGACCGATCATCGTAGAATGGTCGTCGGAGGTCGTCGGTCCAAGCTTTCAGAAATCGATTTCAAATATCTGTATCAGGTAAAGGTCAAAGATTCTTTACTTGTTGACGGCAATCTTTGGTTGAATGCAGTCGAAACAGAACAGCCATTTTGAATGGCTAAAAGTGTTTTGACTTTCCAATAACCGGCTTGAAGAATGGTATATTTGGAGCGAGAACAAATGAGTGGCTTTTATTTTTATTACCTGATCATGTTGTATAATGATACTTTTTTGAGTCATTAGAAGATGGTTTTAGAGCCCGACAAAGCCATTCTCTGACTTATAAATGGCTACAATCGGCCAGATATTTCGATGACTGGCTTGAAATGGCTTCATTTAATTCCTAGGTAACTGGATATGCTTAACAGAAACTCGTAAAAATGCCCTGGAAAGTAGAATTATGCAATGCATTGATCAGATATGAACACAGTAGTGTGAATAGAAGGCACTATGTTTCCAACGAATGTATTTCACTGATGTTAGTAGTTTTATTCAATGTATCAATCGTTTTCATTCGGGCAAAAAACAATAAATAACAATTTTAGCAAACTTTCCAGCCAGTCTTCTGTCTCGGTATTTTTAACATTTTTAGCAATAAAGAGCGGGAAATGAAACCCCTTTTCAGCCATGCAAAATGGCTATTTTCTCCAGGCAGCGTGGAACCCAAGACTGTGCTTCATTTGCGTATTGTAGTTGAGAATGACCTTCAACCTCCATCGATTTATCTTCTGAGATTCTGAGAAAAAGGTCGCATGTTTGATTTTTTCCAATATATATATGCCCCCTTACCCACCTCTCTCTCTTTCACACACACACACACACACGCGCACACACACACACACACACACACACACACACACATAATCACATACATTCCGTCTCCCTAATCTGTCTTTTCCATTAAAGCATTATTTGAAATAAGAGAATCTCACTGAACTAAAAAGATAGTGAACCTTTGCTAGACATGAATGTATGAATACTTGATACGATTATACATCTCTCTTTGTATTAACATATCTCACCTTCCCTATATATATATACGTCTTTATAACTTGGGGTTTAGAAATTCTTCAAATTCATCCGCTTCGAATGAATACACACGAATAGCCTGAAAGAGGAAGTAAATGTCATTAACTCTACGCAGAGGAAGTCTGCTTTTTTACAGATATTTCCTCAAATATCTAATCGCCAGAGGACACAGTGAATCATGGAAAAATGAATACAGTATTTTTTTTTCAGAAATAGGTTTTGGAAATTTAACTTCGATGTAAGGTGGGTACAAATTCTTTCGGAAAGTGCTGTGTCCCATCTTTGGATTAAGGAGGTTTACAATCTGATCAAATCAAGATTGGCTCCCTGTCACAAAAGATATGTACGACTTATCTCATTTAAGAAGGCCAAGTAATTCTCATGACATACCATGAAGAATACAGCTCCTGTATCCTAGTAAATGAAAGAATCTTTTATTATTGGATAGAACAGTGAAATAGAATCAGGGAAACACAAAAGAGCGCTACCCTTGATATGTTTGAATTGAGTTTTTACATAAAGAAAAGATTTCAATCTGTAATGAACTTTTAAAAAATTCAATCAATTTCAACAAAATATATGTCACTTGCTGAGATTTTTATTATCGGAAATCTTTTTAGTGCACCAAGTCACAAAAAATTCAAGAAGTTTGCCATAACAAGTTTATTCGAGTCCAAATAGCTAAGCTGAATTAGCTATAACATTGCAAGCATAACAAGGTCCTGCCAAAGTTATAGTTGAGGACATATTTTCTTGTAGTCGCATGTACATATAAGAATAAAGAGTTTCTTAGTCGCTGAAAACTTCGATTTGTGAAAAATAAAAAACTCCAGCGCATGATAATTGAAATTTTAAAAAAATTAAAAGAAAGCTTCGTCTAATCTAGCGTGATCAGTTAGAGCGTTAGACTTTTAAGCTGATATTTAGTGGTCCTGATCCGCCCAGGATAGTATGCTTTTAAAAACCAGGATAGTTGTATGATATGGTCGGACTATTTTCCTCGTCTATAAGTTCAGCTGTTCACAACATTTTGGCTTCCTAATCTCCGGCCCTCATTGGCTGTTTTTGGTTTTAGAGAACGGAATCACTTATTAGAACAGATGTTTGTATACGACTGAACACGTCACAATCGCTTTTTAGATATGTATATTCCTATATATCGGTATTGTGCTTCTGTGGCAAATGCTGGAATTAGACACCGAGACAAAATAACAATTAATAAGGAGGACACTGACTGATTGGCATGAACATTTGGTGATAGATTCGGAGAATGGCTCAGAAAACTATGAATATGTACGTATTAACAATATGCATGTACGTATGGAGAGTCTGCGTTGTATGTGAAAAGGATGAGATAATTAAAAAATAAACAAATAAACAGATTGAAATATATCGATATAAAAAAAAAAGTTTGAGCAATATACAAAGACAATGGGTTCAGGCAGATAGTTATAGAGGATATATATAAACACTAAGATAGATCAACAGGTATGAACAGGCAGTGACGGATCGCTTGTTATAGATTGGCAGTTGAAAATGATATTAACTGAGATCAATAAACAGACTGGTATTGATACCAACCGGTTGGAACAAAACTAGGAATCAGATGTATAGGAAAATTCATCGAGAGTAAAATGCGTCCAAGACTCTGGACAAATCTCCTGAGTAAAGTAGAAAGACTGGGGTTCAGCAAAAGAGAGAGAGAGAGAGAGAAAGAGAGAGAGAGAGAGAGAGAGAGAGAGAGGGGAGGAATAGACGATGAACCACTTGGACGTATTTTCCTCTTGCGTACGGGACCTTCTCATCAAATATTTCTATAGAGTCGTATCATTTGATGTAAGCATCTCTTTGCAGTTTCGTGTCGAATAAATTACTCCTGATCACTGAGTATGAATTTTCTGATTGTGTCTATAAACAGAAGATTTCGCCATTGAGTCCGTCTTTTGGTTCTTCTTGTGGTCACTCACACTGTCTGACCTGGTAATAATCCAAAAAAATTTCATGGAAGAGAATCTGATGACTCTTTGAGTGAAAATACCGCTTTTTCCTACGATTCGTCTTCATTAATGGTCAATGGAAATCTCCTGGGAGTTCGATTCCTCAATTCGAGAAGACGTCACCAAAACTTCTGGCATACTATCTACATATCACATGTGCAGACTACACTAATGGAGCTAGGAGGCTAAAAATTCCAACATTTACCTCATATCTATCTAAAGCTTTTCTGTTTTCTTGAAAAAAAAACAAACCTTGAATGTTTTTATTAGTTAGGTCTACAATTCGTTTGATGAGCTGAGGCTAAATTGTCCCCTTTGTTTGTGTCCAGCAACATTCTCTACTGTTCATTTGGAAATTCAGACTTTTCTGGTGATCACTGCCAAACAAAAGGCAATGAAGTATCTTATTCCATGATCACCTCTTTTTTTCCGTTTTTCTAATTGATCATACTCAACATGACATGCAGGCAAAAAACACTAGTCACGTGATAAACAGGTCCTGTTCGTGGTTTGGTTTCTGGCGATGTTGATGGGGGCCAATCCATAATGGGAGGATGTTTATAAAGTAGATTAAAAAAAGATAATAATCTTCTGAAAATAGATATCACGTTTATCTTTTTTTTCCTTTATTACACAGTGCTGATGTACTGATTTTGTGATGATCTAGAAAAGTTTCCCGTTATAAATTTCTCCCTTGTATTCAAAGTCTCTTTGGGGATTAGAGATGGAGGGAGTGTTATTTCGTCCGTCTGTCTTTATTCTACGTGAGTAAATCATAATTACCTTCATCTGACTTGCTAGGCTCGTCGAAGTTTCGTCAGAACCTTGTTAGCTGGACAATGTGAAAAACAAATGTGATTTGAATTTGAACTCGATTCGTTACTATCAAACACTTTGCCTTGTAGGGCTTTTCAGTGCATGTTGTAACTGTCTCATTCCTAATCCATGATTTTGCTTTCCTTGACTTCAGTTATCAGCCTCGGTGCAATGCGAGGTTAAACGCTTCCGTCGAGCATCTTTGAACATTGCCTCTTCTTATTTATCGATTTCAAGTCCAGACCTGCCTCATTCCATATTATGAATAGAAATTAAAAGAAACAAAAATAAAGTCACGTTTCCTCTACAATTGTCAAACATCTGTGTCGTATATTCTGAATAATTTCAATGATGGGCGAAATTTTAAAACTCTTATTGATATTACTATAATTAATTCCAATGAAACGTTGACCAATGTGTTGGTCTCAGCCGTCTCTCAGTTGTGTCCCTTCTTGATTCTGTGTTAGATGCACTATCAGGTGCACACGCATCAGATTTGATTCTCTTCAATGAAGCATATTAAATAAAATAAAAAAGGTTTAGTTCCAAAGCAAGGAGAGTTGGAGATAGAAGAAAGGTTAGATGGTACACGGGTTCATTGAATAGGAATCAATGTATTGAACAATGCTAAGAATAATTCTTAGAGATAAAGAACAGACCAAGGAGAGGGATATCGTAGAGACGTTGAAGAAAGAATGAAAAAGCCCATGATTTGCAAATAAATGTCTTTTGTTCAACTCCAGTCCAAATCAGAGGCTTTATTTTCGACCGTAACAACAAGAACGATTCTAACCTAATTTTTACTAAATCCTCCCCCGTTTGTCCATGCCGGCAAATTAAACTAAACTGATATAGACAAAATTGAAAATTCTTTTCTGGGATTCTAAATTATGTCCAATTGATCGGTAGGTGATTTTATTACCAACTGAGTCAAGCTGACGAGTCTTGTATATCAACTAAAGTTTATTGTACAAATACCAAAGGGCTTATTTCACTCTAATAAATAAATATATTTTCACTAAAAGGATATTTTTTTAAAAATTTTTTTTATTCAATAAGTAGAGAATAGAAGTAAAGGAGGAGTTTGCGACTGCAGCAGTCAGGCTTGGGAGCAGGAGTGTAACTTATGAATTTAATTTGACCTTGTGATAATAACAATTTGCCTGTGTCGAAGCTAAAACAAGGAATTTGTGAAACGGAACAGGGAAAAAAGGTTGTTTGGAAAAGAAGACATCTTCGTTTCCCGCTCCACTGAAGCGTATGATTTTAATTACTTTCTTTTTTTCTTTTTGATTTAAGCTTCGGTGCAAGTTTATTTTCCAGCAGAATTGAAAAATGACCAAACAAATATTTTTTTATTTGTAAAGGAAGTATAAAAAATCTTATCAAATAAATATCAAAGTTCCTTTTACAATGATGAAATATTAGAAATGATTCTTATGATAAACGTCGTATAATTCATGTTTTCTGTTACTCTTAATGATAAAACAGGACGTTTTGTTGGGAAAAGATTTGTTGTGTATATCAGGTCTCGACGAAGAGTAGGCTCTCGGCTAGACTCCAACTCATTTGAACTTTTGAAGCGTATCTATGCTCAGCAACTGATTGGAGAAAATGATTGAATTTTTAGTGTACCTACTATGATGGGCAATATCTTGACCTTCACATTTTACACTTTTTTCAGCTCTCGGGCAAGGTTTTAGTATTTTTCCGATTCCTTACTCTTCTTTGCTTTCACATTATGTTCTGCAGGTACAGCCACGTTCCGTATCTGATGGGTACTTTCTCCTGCTCCGCATCTATCAGATCAGACCTTACTTGGATGAGATGGTCGATCTGGACGTCAAAATCCTGGTGTGTTTTGTGATTCTTACTTTCCAGGACAATGTCAGCTTCGTGCTGATATCATTCCTCCACGTGCTTGAACCAAAACCGATTTCACAGTTCCCTGCGTATAACTGCTGTTAATCTCTCGTGGTCATATTTTGCACTTACTGGGCTAGCTCGCCACACTTTCTTACTACAGTCTTTCTCAGCAGATCTGACTTTTGCAGTTTTTGTGGGTTTCTTTCAATCATCGCCATTATTTAGTTAGTCTGGACTGCATTGAAGACGGATCCGACTTTTCTCTTCATTTGTCGTCTGGGTAGCAATTCCCATGATCGTTCATCTCAGATATTTCCAATTGCTTTTTCGATTCCCTCTGGAGAATTTTCTTGTCTCGTTTTTCTTCCTAACAGTATTCTCATTAGTCAAACTTTTGCTTTTTAAAAATTCATTTCTTGTTGTCTCGTTTCACAACATTTTCACCGTACTGTTATACGTGTTTCCAATCCAATCATTCATCATCATCATTTCTATTATTATTATTATTATTATTATTATTATTATTATTATTATTATTTATCATCATCATCATCATCATCATCATCATCATCATCATCATCATCATCATCATCAATATTATTATTATTATTATTTAGAATCTCACACCAGTTGCCTGGTGGTAACAGCTGGAGTTTGAGTGACAGCAAGTCTCCTCAAGTCTCCAGCCCTCCTCTCCTAGTACTCATAGCTCGCAGTAATTCTGCGATTTACAGTTTCACACCGGTTGCCCAATGGTTATAGCTGAAGGCCGAGTGACAATAAGTCTCCTCAGGTCTTCAGCTAACGTCTCCTCTCTCTTTCGCCTATCATGTCAGTGCTACAATTTGAGTTTCCTCTGTTTGGTCACTATGGACAGTTAGCGTTGCAGTCCTTATATTTCTAGCACTGTCCACAGTATATATATATATATATATATATATATATATATATATATATATATATATATATATATATATATATATATATATATATATATATAAAATCTATAATTTAAGCTTTTATATGGATGCACGTATAACTAACACAGGGATAGGATAAAATCAAGCTGATATAGACCTATCAACAGAATTGGATAATCAGATCGTGATAGATAGATAGATACTGATATACCATACTCTTATATTTTACGTACTCTGGAATAATGAAAATCAGAGTGGTTAGTTGTGAAGTGATGTTTTTTTCTTTCAGTTCTCAGTATTGTACAAAAATCAACTCTTGGTAAGTGCATCATAAAAGGAAAACAACAAAACACTCTGAAAAATTGATACATATTTTTGTTGCTAACAATGAAAATAGTTGGCAAGACATATATATATACATACATATATATATACATATATATATATATATATATATATATATATATATATATGTGTGTGTGTGTGTGTGTGTGTGTGTGTGTGTGTGAAATATGATTTTTAATTTGATTCCAACGGCAATATATTTTTCCCAAATTAATACAAAAAATAATGTTTTAGGAAGTGAGAATGAGAAAAAAAAACATGTTTTCTGATTCTATATAACACAAACCATAATATATATTTTAGATGGATCAGGTGAGAATATCTTGAGAGTGTACTGACCTTGTAGGTGCTGATGTATAACATTGTTCTCTTGTTGAGGGTTTTTGGGTTTTGTTTGGGTTTAAGGATTCTGTTTGGGTTTCGTTCGGGTGGTTGCTGTTTGGACGCATCACTCACACCCAAGGCACGGGATACAGCTGGGCCTTTGGGACCGTTTGCCCAACAGGAACAGGCATTTTCCTGGTGTAGTGTTTGGGTAGTTGCATTTGGAGCACATCACCCCCACTCAAAGCAACTGATGTGACTGGGCCTTTTGGGACCGAGGACCCAGCTGGAACGGCCAGTATAATATTCATTGTACGAACCATAGGGAGCGTTGGGCCAAGCCCTGCCTCGCTGGCCCATGATATGTTGAGAGGGGGTCTGGTGGATTGGTCACTGCTTGTGTCGTTCAGAGTGGCCTTAGAACTCAACCGACTCTTACCACCCACTATCTGTTTCTGGTGAGTAAGAAGACAGGTCCGGGTGTAGGTAGCACTGTACTGGGTGAAGGTTACAAGAAAAAGATTTGGAGAGAAGGATCTGAATAGTTAACCATCAGGGTATACAGAAAGTATATATAATTATCATTTATCTTATTTTAATTCTCTGTTATTTGATATTCATACAATCTATCTGAGTGAATCAACCGAACTATTATTATATTTTAATCTATGTGCATCAATAATGGGCTAAAGCTATGTGATGCGGAGTACTATCTTGTCTGATGGGATTCTATGAGTTTTTGTTCAGCTGAAAGGGTAATAGGCACTCGGGCATACCTCTCCCTTAATTACTAAGTTTTTACCTTCCTTAAATTCTGCAGAGTGTGGATTTAAGAAAAAAATTGAATGAGTGAGATCGAGAGAGAAATGTGGCTACTTTAAGTCCACTTATCTGGTTCAATTTCATCTTGCATCAGCTTGCAGGGAGGGGGGTTCATTTAACAATCGAAAAAATGTTTCATTTTTCATCTTACATAGTTAAAGAATTCATCAGTCACCCCAACTACAAGCAGCAAGAATTCCTCAATGGGAGAGGTGAAGATATTTTGTCTTTTATCTAAGTTTATGGCCTGTTCACCCTTAGCTGGGTGTGTGTGTGTGGGGGGGGGGGGGAATGTGTCTTTCCTTCCTGTCCTTTTTATTTATTTATTTATTTTTATTTGTTTCCAAATCTATCTATTTTGGAATATTCCGCTAAACCCCAAAAGAATCTAGAAGTAGTAAAGCCTACTCTTGCTTACAATCTTAAAAATGTTAGATGGTATACATTGTAATGGTCAAGACCACAGATCTGAATGAGCAAATGGAAAAATACAGAAAAATACACCATAATATTCAGAGAAAAAAATATGGCAACCTTAGGTCTACTTATCTGGTCCAATTTCATCTTGCATCAGCATGCAGGGAGGGTTTTTTTTATAACAGTTGATAAAGTTTTTCATTTTCAACCTTACGTTGTTAAAGAATTCATCAGTCAACCTAACTACAAGCAGCTTTCCTGAATGGGGACCCGGAAATGCCTGGTCTCACCATCATCATCATCAACAGCAGCAGTAGCCTCATCATCAATTAGTACTCCGTGATAAAATAGATGAAATCCTCTTTTTCATTACTTTGTACCAGGCTGAAATTTTATACATGAATGTAAGCTAAAAATCCATTATATACACCATGTACGAGACCAGAGCGGGAATAACAACAACAACATGCATGAGAAATCTTAAAGCCTCGGCTATTCTAAACAGGATATTCTCAAGTCATTTTATCTTGCTATAGTCAGAGTGAGAGGATGGAGTTTATCGTACATTTTTGTGTCTTTTGTAATAATTCTGTTCGTTTTTGGGAGGCTGGCTTTGATTTTTTGTCTATCTGTCATTCATTCTTTGTTTGAAAACAGTCAACCAAACTGTCACTTAAACTTTCAACTTGGGTGTCTAGCTGACATGCAGCCAACAGATGTTAATTTCCTTTCTGATTAACAAGAACTCTCTTGCTCTCTCTCTCTCTCTCTCTCTCTCTCTCTCTTTTTTTTGCTGATAAATTTCATGATGTTGTCAGGACCCCAGTGTTTACCAAAATGAATGACCACGTCTCAATTTTTCTTGTTAACTCGAACTGACTCAGAAATTACTATCAGTGGCTTTCAATGATAGCATGGTAAATGATTGCAAGAATTCACAGCCACTGACATCCATATTCTGGAAAGAGTATTCCAATTTATTCTTACTAAATAAAATATTGTTGCAATGAGAAATTCGAATCTCGCTTGGAGCAAATTTATTCCTACGCTGTCTACTCATGGACGGACAATCTGAATATTTGCAGGGGAAATCAACTAAAATTAGGATGAAAGAAATCACTGAGTAAACATTAATCATGGTGATCCATCATGGTTGACAAACTAACACTCACAGAACAAATCCAGCCTGCAACTGAATTTCACCCAATCCATCGACTCCTTTGAATACGTGACGTTGCTTACAGAGATGACTTGATCCTCTTAAATATCTTCCGTTAATTAACAATAAAATTCGGTATCAAAGAATAGAGCAGACTTTTTGCGTAAAAGCACATCAATTTTTAATGGCTAAAGATGAATTAACCCGTAATGCATTCGAATATATCTCTCCCTTACATATTCCCTTCACCTCCGAGTCTTGAAACAGTCCTATGCAATGACCAATCACAACACAGTCATCCTGGAGAGCAGCGATTGGTGTAACTTTTGTAAAGCTATGAACTATTGGAACTACAATAAAAAAAATACCAGCAAGATGTGCTGAACTTCAGCTAAATAGCATGGTCAAGTTCAGGGGCAGCGGATTCAGTGAGGAGTATCCCGGTCTATTTTAGTGGTTGCACAATGAAACTCAAAATGTAAAATAAAATTACATAAATAGGAAGATAAGTGAAGCGATTGGAATACAATAAGGAGAAATTTGAACCCCCCCCCCAAAAAAAACAAAAAACTTGGTATCGAGATGCGGAAAAATTAGTTACAACGCGATCTTGGATTCTGCTCATGAAAAGAATGATTGAACGATTGCGTCTCGAGAATCAAAAATTGATTCCTGAGAAGTACTTTCTGTAACGTCCATGAATTATTTGAAAAAGGCGTTTACAAGAAAGGCTGGAATGTTTTCATTTAAAATGAAATAAAGTAGTGTGTTCACCCGAAAAGAAAAACAAATATATACACTTATCAATATTGTGCTACTAAAGATGTCAATATAACTGTTAATATTGTGTTTTGTATCACTTTGACGAAGCTGTAAATAGCGAACCATGTAAGTAAATTGTTGATTTTTCGAACAATTTATCTTTAACATCGTTCTATCGGGTATTATTATCCAAATACTGATCCTTATATCAATTTACAAGTAAAACGATTCGGTTGTTAGTATAATATTTTCTTTTATTGATTGATCCATTTTAATGGATTGATTGACTCTGTCATTTATACTTGACCGACTAATCTCTTTACTAACAAAGCCTTGCTTAGTTTAGCTCAATTTCATAGAAGTTGGACCTCCTTGAAGATCGTACTCAGCATGTCAGCTTCCGGTGAGGATCAAACTCATTTCAGTAATATTGTTTCGCAAGACCAGCTTGCCAACTAATGTTCTCAAATTGTGTGCCGTGGCACGATAATGTGGTTCAAGTATCTCGCAAGTGTGTCGCATGACACTTCTACAAATACACTAACATGTATTCCAAGCCTCGAACGTGTCAATATACGGTCATGATGGCTGTCCTGCTTCCAACACACTTTCTGATCCCTTGGTTTTATCCAAATCTTGTGACATCTCAACTATTCCAGTGACAGAAACAGGATGGTGATCCAACTGTAAAACGTGTCCCTTATCATTGTAAAAAGGAATGAAAAGGTCAAGACTGCAGAAACGGAAGCCATTTTAAAACAATAAAGGTAACAATTGCAAAGTAATGTAATTTACACATTATCCCGATAAAAGTCATTCACGTACATAATATGCAATTTATATCTGTATATTTTTTGCTTGATTAACAATATTCACTGGAAGAATGACGCAGTAAAAATGGCATTTTATGTAATAGTGGTGCTAGTGTTGGTAGCATCCTCAAGTATCGCTAAACTATTGGTCATCACTCTAAATGTCACGTTTAAGTCTGCGTTGGTAGAGCAACATCTGTTGTTGTTGTCGAAAAACATCCCGGGGGTGACAGCTATTGCTGCAGTGTTTGCAACTGTGTAGGTGCTGGTCTATAGGTTGGGGTGTTGGTGCTCTTATTTATGCAAATGTTCCCCTCTTCAGCAACAAGCCTAAGGCCCCCGTTTGTTTTTATGTTCCCTGTGTAATTCTATTAGGTCTTATCAATGGCCCTTTTATAATTTATTCATTTACCTATTCATTCTTTTTTTTTAAATCTTTTTTTCTGTTTTGCCAACTCTTCTCTATCTATTATACTAATATAACTTTATACACAATGTTTCTGAAAAAAGAAAACAGTCGCAAGATGCTGACTCCAGACTCAGGTATGGTTTCGGGACTGAAATATCATTACCACTTATCCAATTTATATCAACAGCACCTGATGATACATCCATTGTTAGTTTCCCGTCAGGCACTTAGGGAATATCAGATGAAATACAATCTCATTATATATTCTTGTATTCACAGCTTTCCAGTCGGTGTCCATGAGGTCAGAAACACTAAATCAAGGATATGATGTTTGATTTACCTGACAAAGACAATGTCAATGACTCCAGAGAGGAGCAGCGTACCAAAGGTCTTCTCTGTAGCAACCTGAGACGCATCCAGGACATTAAAAATGGATTGATTGAGTCATGGACAATGAGGATACCAATGCCTCTTTACTCTGCTCCCAAAACTTTGCTGACAGAGCTGCATACTCTGAATAGCAGAACGGGGACCAACAAGTGCCTGTTTCAAGAGGATATTCCCTTGTAATCATCATCATCATCAGCAGCAGTAACAGCAGCAGCAGTAACAGCAGCAGCTGCCTCTTAACCTTCATCATTAGATGATTAGATATACAGCCATGCAAAATGGCCATAAAACAGCAGCTAATCATGTGTAGCGTAGCATGTATTGGGGTTATCTCCCTTGCAAAATATCATAGCATTCATTTCCACCTACTCCAAAGTATTACCAAATTTCCATCTTGGATAGACGCTGCCATTACTGCTGCAGTTTTGGTTGATTGTATGAATGAGTCTCCCTGAAAAAGGGAGGTAACCAGAGTCGACCCTGTACATGGTAGTTGCGTAAAGCCTGAATTCAAGCAGACAATTTGGAACAAAATACAAAACCATTCACTCTTTATTTACATGAGTTTGTGCGGAGAAATAGTGATAGAAATATAAAAGAAACTTTATATTTCATCATTTTCATGATACCAATTCGACCTATAAGATCATTTTAGTGTTACAAATATATTAAGAGATATTTCTTTATTATATATTGAAATTCAAAATCAAACACTAACCTTGAGCAATCCAAACCCTAACCCTAACACTAAGCTATTTTTTTTGTTTCAATTCGTGGCGTAATTAGTTAGCTACGATAGCTTAAATAATTGTTTTTATACTACTAACCCGGAATTCTTGCAAAACTATTTCAAACAATTATATTTTTTAATAAAAAGTCATTCATTCATCGTTCACAGTTGAGTTAAAAGTTGAACTTTAGTTAAGACGCTCATTTATATTGCAGCTGCTGTTAATATTTCTGGACATTTTAGTGTTTTCTGACCTATTTAGTCTAATCTAGCATAAAGATTAGGATTAGAATAAGGTTTGGGTTAGGACTAGGATTAGAATTAGAGTATGCGTAGGAAAAAAAACAAAAGGAGACATTTACATCAGATTTAAACCACTAAAATAAGTTAATCTTTGAAACAAGAGAAAAATGATAATAGTTATATACTTTTCCAAATTCAATCTTGAATTCACAACCCTGTTGGAAACAATTACTAAATGATAAATCAGTGAAACAAAATAGAGGGAAAACAATTTTTTAATCTAAAATTTAAACAGCAAATCAACAAGTTAAAGAACAATAGGAAAATAGAAAAATGTAGAAAAAGTTTTTTTTGCTCATAATCTGAGCGATAAAGTCTTGAAAGTCAATCAACAATAACAAACCAACAAATTTGAAGAACAATTGAAAAATTGAAAAATGTAACAAATGTTTTTTGTTTTTTGTTTGTTTTGTTATGTTTTGTTTGTTTGTTTGCTCATTATGTGAGACTTAGAGTCTTAGCGTCTTTGTGTCTCTCCAAGACAGCAAGAAAAAAGACGTCTAAATCCTTGCACCGTTCTTCTCCAACCAACACGGATACTGCGTCGAATAACTGCGCTTCTGGGTTCTGGGCTTGTCTCTATCGGCATTAGAACTGTAGTCACGGGATCCAGGTCACAAGGGATATGCATTAATAAAGGGTTACATCTGTCAGTCAGGACCGCTGTGTGAGAGGAATTGGAAGAAGAGCCTGCATCGTCTGAGTGAATAATCTCGATATCTACTGGTTCTGAGAGAAATGCAAGATAGGGCATCATAGAATTACTACTCCCTCTTCCCAAAAAGCTGAGATCTCCATCGTCAGAAATTGCAATATTTACTTCGTCAGGACTGAGAGGCTGATAAGAGATCTCTACCTGTTCATCTACCAATACAGAATCCACAATCGTGTCCTGTTCAAGCTTTTCTTCTCCTGGTAAAGTAAACCTAACTCTTTTCGGACGCCGGAAGATGAGGAGATCATCAATATCGGTGAATCCCGAATTTTCCCACCAATCCGTGAATGATTCTGAGGTATGTTTGTCAAATTTTCCGTCGGTATTGTCTTTTTCGTTAGGCTCTAGCTGTTCATTCATCGATGACAAATTGATAATTGTCTCCTGTTCAAGCTTTTCTTCTCCTGGTAAAGTAAACCTAACTCTTTTGCGACGCCGGAAGAAGAGGAGATTATCAATATCGGTGAATCCCGAATTTTCCCACCAATCCGTGAATGATTCTGAGGTATGCTCGTCAAATTTGTCGTCAGTATTGTCTTTTTCGTTAGGCTCTAGCTGTTCATTCATCGATGACAAATTGATAATTGTCTCCTGTTCAAGCTTTTCTTCTCCTGGTAAAGTAAACCTAACTCTTTTGCGACGCCGGAAGAAGAGGAGATCATCAATATCGGTGAATCCCGAATTTTCCCACCAATCCGTGAATGATTCTGAGGTATGCTCGTCAAATTTGTCGTCAGTATTGTCTTTTTCGTTAGGGTCTAGCTGTTCATTCATCGATGACGAATTGATAATTGTCTCCTGTTCAAGCTTTTCTTCTCCTGGTAAAGTAAACCTAACTCTTTTGCGACGCCGGAAGAAGAGGAGATTATCAATATCGGTGAATCCCGAATTTTCCCACCAATCCGTGAATGATTCTGAGGTATGCTCGTCAAATTTGTCGTCAGTATTGTCTTTTTCGTTAGGCTCTAGCTGTTCATTCATCGATGACGAATTGATAATTGTCTCCTGTTCAAGCTTTTCTTCTCCTGGTAAAGTAAACCTAACTCTTTTGCGACGCCGGAAGAAGAGGAGATCATCAATATCGGTGAATCCCGAATTTTCCCACCAATCCGTGAATGATTCTGAGGTATGCTCGTCAAATTTGTCGTCAGTATTGTCTTTTTCGTTAGGCTCTAGCTGTTCATTCATCGATGACGAATTGATAATTGTCTCCTGTTCAAGCTTTTCTTCTCCTGGTAAAGTAAACCTAACTCTTTTGCGACGCCGGGAGAAGAGGAGATTATCAATATCGGTGAATCCCGAATTTTCCCACCAATCCGTGAATGATTCTGAGGTATGCTCGTCAAATTTGTCGTCAGTATTGTCTTTTTCGTTAGGCTCTAGCTGTTCATTCATCGATGACGAATTGATAATTGTCTCCTGTTCAAGCTTTTCTTCTCCTGGTAAAGTAAACCTAACTCTTTTGCGACGCCGGAAGAAGAGGAGATCATCAATATCGGTGAATCCCGAATTTTCCCACCAATCCGTGAATGATTCTGAGGTATGCTCGTCAAATTTGTCGTCAGTATTGTCTTTTTCGTTAGGGTCTAGCTGTTCATTCATCGATGACGAATTGATAATTGTCTCCTGTTCAAGCTTTTCTTCTCCTGGTAAAGTAAACCTAACTCTTTTCGGACGCCGGGAGAAGAGGAGATTATCAATATCGGTGAATCCCGAATTTTCCCACCAATCCGTGAATGATTCTGAGGTATGCTCGTCAAATTTGTCGTCAGTATTGTCTTTTTCGTTAGGGTCTAGCTGTTCATTCATCGATGACGAATTGATAATTGTCTCCTGTTCAAGCTTTTCTTCTCCTGGTAAAGTAAACCTAACTCTTTTGCGACGCCGGAAGAAGAGGAGATCATCAATATCGGTGAATCCCGAATTTTCCCACCAATCCGTGAATGATTCTGAGGTATGCTCGTCAAATTTGTCGTCAGTATTGTCTTTTTCGTTAGGGTCTAGCTGTTCATTCATCGATGACGAATTGATAATTGTCTCCTGTTCAAGCTTTTCTTCTCTGGGTAAAGTAAACCTAACTCTTTTGCGACGCCGGAAGAAGAGGAGATTATCAATATCGGTGAATCCCGAATTTTCCCACCAATCCGTGAATGATTCTGAGGTATGCTCGTCAAATTTGTCGTCAGTATTGTCTTTTTCATTTGGTTTTGAGTCGATTGCCATGATTTTAGTTGATATTTTCTCACTTTTAGTCTCTGTTTCTCGCAAAAAACAACGTCAGATGCAAACAATTCAGCGACAAAAGTTAGAAAGGAGTCAAAAATATCAATGTTTTTTTTCAATCACGTGCTGCTATTTTGACGTCAGAATAAAAAATCACGTCATAGCGTTTTACCTGATATGCTCTCTTTTTCTCTCTCTGTCCGTCTTTTTGTCT
>OY735213.1:5336603-5341603 GCA_963457665.1 Thysanoteuthis rhombus
ACAACTGTAAAATACTATAATATATGAAGAAAACCATCACATAACTAGTATAAACAATCGTAATTGTCCTATTGTACATTTTAGACATGGTTCAGTATAAATGATTTACCAAATTGCACTGCATCCCAGTAGGATATATATATATATATATATATATATATATATATATATATATATATATATATATATATATATATATATATATATATATATATATATATAGTGAAGTTTAGTATGTGCATTTCATCATTTGATTGTGAAACTTAAGGAGCCAATGAATTTCCCTCACTTCATGATAATGTCATAGTCACAATATTTACAACGTTTCATGATTCATAAGTAGGAGTAATGGAAAACTGGCCCTTGGCCAGTCTCATCTGTCAATTGTTTTCTCCGTATAATATGTCACGAAGCGACTTTTTGATCTGGATATGGATGTTTATCTTTCAAACCTATAAGAAACCGTCCACAAAAATTCAAACATAGGTGTCTTCAGTTTTGAAGTGATTCTCCCTAGCTGGTTATCTATCTACATATGTTTCATTCGAACAACCTTAGCCAAGAGAGCAAATGGGATGTAAAATTAAACATCCTCTTCTTATTGTCCCTAGAAAAGCGATTTTTTCAAATTTATCCTCAACTTTTAGTTGGAATTCAGAGTCAATCAGACGCTAAATTGGCAGTTCAGTCTCTTTTTTCATTGATTATCCCTTTTTTCAATTTTCAAATTGATCATCACCAATATAGCACACAACCAAATGACGTGACAGTTTCTAATTATTGACTAACCAGATCTCACCCCATCTCTCTCTTTCTTTCTCTCTCCCTCCCTATCTCTCTCTCTCTCCCTATCTCTCTCTCTCTCTCTATATATATATATATATAAATATATATATATATCAGTCTTTTCGAAAAGGAATTTAAGTTATCTATTATTGCTTTTTTTTGTTCGTTTACTTTTGCTTGTCACCTCTATTTGTACATCGATACATAGATAGATAAATACATAGAAAAATAAATAGATCTGTATGTCTGTTTGTTTTATCTCTGCAATTTATCTTCTACACATATATATGTTTTATATATATACTCGTCCACACCTGAAACCATGATATCAGTTTGAATTATTGGCGTTGTTGGACATTAATCCCAATACCAATTAGCAGTTTTTGTCTCTCTTTTGGCTCGTCGCAACTTGATGTGATGTTGCATAGACAGTTATTTATCTCTTTTTCTGTTGATCATTGCGAACAGATTAGATATGATGATTTTACAACTTATTTCAAGCGAGGAAAATTCCGGATAATGATTTTGGAATTCTTGGCTGTAGTAAAAGGACACGTGTATCGAAGACGTAGATAACAAATTCATCCATACAGAGAGATACACAAAAACAAACAAACAAAATCACTAAACGAAGTATTTTCAATCATCAGAGCAGATGGAAAGAAATTTATTTGAGTTTAGCTTCAACGGAAGGAAGTTCAAAGTTTGAAAAGAGGGATAGATAAAGTTGCCGAGCATCTTGAGAGACGATAATTGTCTATCTCAAGGCAAGACGAGTGGCATCCGTTGAACGTAAAATAAACTAGAATGTAAAAGAAACAGAAGAAAACGGCCCTCTCTCCCCAGATGAAAAAGAACAGAAAAAAAGAAAAATCAATGAACCACATTTGCCAAATCTTTCAATCAGAAGTGGAAACTGAAGTGGACAATTAAGGATATGCAGACTATCGTTAGTTTTCATTTGTGATATACATACATATATATATATATATATATATATATATATATATATATATTTGTTCATGCTCGATCTATATCTGCTCATTTCAACACGTTAACACGATAATTATACAATGATTATCATACAGAAACTCTTATTTGAAAAGATATTCAGTTATTACATAGTGATGTATCATCTGGCAACGTGGGATAAACAATTAAAGAAAATGGTGCTCTTGTGGGGAATCGAACTGATAATTGGCTCACTGACCGATTCACCACATTGAGCTAAAAAGCTGCCGGTAACACAAAGGCCAAAATAACTGTTTAAACACCACTTTATCATTTTGTTTATTCACGGTTATTATTCCTGCAGCAGCTCAATTTTCTTTTTTGAACAAATAAAGCATGTATAATCCATGAAAAAAACGTATATACATTCGTATGTGTGTGTGTGTGTGTGTGTGCAAGAATAGATGTATTTTTTCAAAGCTTTTTTTGTTTCATTTCAAGAATATTGCGAGTATACATATTGTAAAGACGTTTGTGAAGAATAGAGTTATATTTTTTTACCAGATGCAATGTGGCATATCTATAACTCTACCTATCCGTCCATCCCTTTATTTATACTCTTTGCTAACTGTCATAAGTCCTCTGCTGGACCAAAGCCATTTTACCTCTCTCCATGACAACTGCAATTTTGCTAAACTTTTCAATATCTTTTTGGCAAAACGTTCTCATCTCTGCTTATGTCTGGTCTTTTACAACTGAGTTTAATCTCCCACAGGCACCAATAAAGTTGCATTTTGTTCCGTCTATTGTCCCATATTCTCGCTATTTTCTCTGCACATCTCCATCAAAATATCATTTGCATGATATCCTTAACCTTGGTCCTATCTCAGAATCATGTTCAACTTTTCCAATAACTTAGAATTATTCCTAGCATTGCTTTCTACATTGCCCTTAGTTCCATTTTTGAGTTCGTTTTCGAATAGTTCTCTCCTGCACTTGTATGTCATAGCTGGTATTATGCATTGGTTACATATTTTACGTTTTAAGCGTATTGGCTACCTTTTCTCTTAATATTTTTCATCTCATACCAAATGTTTTCCGGCCAGTCGTCGTACACTTTCTTATTTCCGTTCCTTGGCCTTTCTCAAACTTTCTCGTCTGACCTAAGTGAATATATTATTCACTTTCTGAGGCTTCACCGTCTATTTCAATGGTATTTTACGGGACTTTATAACTGAACATGACTCTGACTTTGTTTTATCCATCTTTAAAATCATTTCCTGGTTTAGTCTATTCAAGTGACCTGAGATGTTTTGTAGATCCTTTGTCATTTTTAATACTAATGCATTATCTTCACAAAACTTTGAATTGTTAAAATATCCTCTGCCTATGTTTATTTCAATGTGTTCGTAGTCTGCTTTCTGAAAAGTGTTTTTAAGCCTCGCTGTAAAGAGTTTTGGCGACACATCCCTTCGTTCCACTTTTTTCCTGTATTCATCACGCTACTAACTTCAAGGCATCCAAAGTTGTGGGATTTTCGTACATATTGTCGAGCCGTTTTATATAATTCTCCTTGATATTTTTGCAATGAGTTAAAAACTGCAGTGTGCTCCCTTGAACCAATGGCTCTTTCCAATTCACCCCAGCCAAACAAAGTGGTTCGTTGTATCTTGGTATCTTTTCACCTGAATGGTTTGAAGTTTGTAGATCGTCTATTGTCGAGTAGTCACTTTTAACACATTTCATTTAGTGCAATTGGTTTTTCTCAAAAGTGTTTGTTAATCTATCTGTGTGTTTTTCGAGAATAGTAAATATATGCCAAGCAATAAAGTAATAAGGATGCAATTGTCAAAGTGTCTATTGATTTGTTTTTTAAGTAAGATAACCATTCCTAGAAAGAAGTCCTGACGCATTTTTTTCTTCAGAAGCATTGTGTGGACACTTGCTTTAGTCCATTATGATAGTCCTCTACAGTAACCTCTAAAGGTCTATCATTATGCCGTCCTTTCCTAGGTCTTTTCAGCTTCCTATATTTCGTAACACAATAAATACTTCGTCTGTTGTTATAGCTGGGACATCACTGTTCACTATCGAAGAATCATTCAGTTGCCTTTTCATATCTGAGGCATAGACGTTCTCGTAGTATTCTTCAGTTATTCTCAATAACATCTATAATGGAGTGAGTTCCGAGGTCTACCCTATTTTGATAGTTTTTACTACTATACTCACCATGTTTTATTTCCTATTCAGTTGTATTATTTCCAGTTTATTTGCTCATTGAGTGTTGTTTTTTTTTGGTTTAATCATTTTGAGATTTTGTTACAAATTTACTTTCTTTCAATTAGTTCCGAAGTTGTCTGTTCACTTCTTTGAATTTTTATTTGTTTCACCAACTATCTCTGCCACTTGTCCTTCTCTCCCCTTCCCTCTCTCTCCCCTCTCGTCTCCACTATCTCTCTCTTTCTCTCTCTCTCTTTCTCTCCATGTATATATAGTTTACAAAGATTTACGATTTTGAACACTCGACATTAAACATTTTTTCAATATTTCAGTCACTTCTTTCTCAATATCCATCAATGCCATTTATGTAAAATTCCCCCGTGTTTTTTCCTCCCTCTTCCACATGTACAATGGTATAATGTGTAAATCCTCTTGTTGGGGGTCATCAGTTGTTTACAATCTAATTATTTTGGATAATTCAAAAACAAAACAGATATATTCACATTGCACTCCTGCAGTGTTGATAAAAAACAAACTCCCTTTCTTACAATATATTTTAAGTCGTACATGCAGTTTGTCATTTTATATAAAGTATTATACATGTTGTATATTGATACTATTTTATACTACATATAATTAATTTTTTGAAACAGGGATTAGTTTGGTAGGTTACCCAAAGAATGAATCTATCGATGGAGGGTCAGTTAGTATAACAACAGACGAGATTCGTCGTTTCTGCCATTTTTATTGAATGTTCATTCATGTGAATATCGAATCCATTCTGTGGGTTTTAATATCAGACAGCATGCAAACTGACTTATGATATCATCTTTAACAATATTAGTTACAGAAAAAACTTATTTGGGTTGATTTTCCACCAACATATCCAACCGAAAGATTTTACTATTATTTTCCTCGTTAACAATCAAGTATACATGTAAAATTCATGGTATGTTTCCAATTAGATTAAATACAAGATGGAAGAAATAAAAAAAGTTTATTTGACCCCTTTTTACATTTCATAATTGTACGCCGTATTTGAC